>JAFFST010048471.1:98905-112542 GCA_022414735.1 Noturus placidus
GGGGCAATCACTTTTTCACACAGGGCCATGATGGTTTGGATTTTTTTTCACCTTTAATAATAAACACCTTGATTTACAAATTGCATTTTGTGTTTACTTGTGTTGTCCTTGACTATTGTTTAAATTGGTTTGATGTTCCGAAACACTTAAGTGTGACAAACATGCAAAGGAACAGGAGATGAGGAAGGGGGCAAACACTTTTTCACACCACTGTATGTGTGTGTGCATATATAGGTTCCCGGGGTTTGCAAATTAAACCAATTTCACATCAGAAGGGTCACTGACCGCGCCACATACTAACCGCTTCACAAAACACTTAATTATATATCTGCCTCTCTGTTTCAGTAACTGGTTTATCCAATAGTCTAGAGCATGCCAATCCCCTTTATAGACAGATATAATACAAATATATATTAAAAATGCATCACCACTGTGAGGACAAAGCTATTAGTGGGCATGAGCAGACAAATCAATAGTCATTATGTAAACACTTAAATGGTTAGGAGAACTCTTGAAATTAGGCAAATAGATTTTCTTCTGCTTTGTTTCATGAAAGAGGGTCTCTGGCTAGAAGACTCTCAATTAATAAAATTATACTTTAAGTTTCTACATACTTATGAACTCCAAGAAACAAAAAACATGCATACACACACACTTGTCATCCCTTTTCTGTGAGAAAATATTGAATGTAGAATTATTGGTAAAAATCACCCCAGTAAATAACCAAAACTTTCTCTTTATCTGTTCCATAGAATAGATGAAGAATTGAACAGCAGCAAAACATACTGTAAGATACAAGGGGATGCTGAACACTAGCTTGTACTTTAAAGTATATTTTTAAATGTATAAACATTTCGTTATTTTTGAAGGCGTCTTTGCACTACAGCATTTCTTTGTATGTGCCCAAAACATTTGCACAGTACTGTATAATTTTTAAGTTTTCAGTTGTTGCAAAAACTGTGATTTTTGTGACTGTTTATAAGATTAAATAGGTGTGACACTGGCCAGAGATCTGTATGAGCCACTGATTCTGCAAGCTTGTGCTTAAAAAAAAGAAGGGAGGGGGGGGAAAAAAAAAAAAAAAAAAAAAGGAAGAGGACCACTTACACCAGTAGTTGCTTACTAACATTTCCTAATAGAGAACAAGGCCACATATGTGATATGTAGGGGTGGAAGGATTTTGAGTGAAATGATTATATTAGTGTTCGATCAAAAATATACACTTTAAAATGATGTAGAAATTTTGTATTTATTGACTTTTTATAATCTAAACCAAGTACTTTTTAAGCACCACTAGATATACTATGGCTATTTCAAGTACTTGCATTTAAAAAAGCAAAATTCAAGTACTTCAAGCACCTTGTCCGAACCATGATAAGAAGAACGCAAAAATACATTAGCTTGCCTCCAAGATCAGAAAACAATCTGTGGAATTTCTGAACCAGCGAGCCGAAATGAGCGTGTACAGTGTCTCGGATGCATTCACAACGATTGAAAAGATGTCCCACACTTCTTTTTCCACTCGGGATCTCCACCATTTCAGTTTGCTGATGAAAGCTGCGATCTTATCCGTACTGGACAGGATGGATGATTAGGACCTTGCATGCTTTCATTCAACACACACACCCACCCCCACACGTACGTACACACCCACACGTACGTACACACCCACACACCCATTTACACCCACCCACATACATACATGTGTACATATATACACACACACTTATATGAGAGGATATGTAACAGTTAAGCAAGCTACCCACACCATGCATCGTGAACGGCAAAAGGACAATCGACATTTGCTAAAAAAATGGTAAAAGCTCTTCTCACAGCTCAAGCAGACGAGTTAACACTTGACCCAGTGTCAGCCACCTGACCTCGGAGTGTAGAAGCAGGTGTTGATGTTCGGAGGCCATTTCCATGCATGGAGATGTGGAAAGTCAGCAGGAGAGTGCCCCTGCCTTGATGGCTGCCTGCAACTTGTCATTCAACTCCGGGTGCAGTTTCTAACTGGCAAGAAACTTTATTTGCGTATATCAAAAGACGTGGCTTAGTGTTTAGCACGTTCGCCTCTCACCACCAGGGTTGGGGTTTTAATTCTTGCACTGTGTGTGTGGAGTTTGCAGGTTCTCCCCATCCTGCAGGGGTTTCCTCCTGGTACTCTGGCTTCCTCCCCCAGTCCAAAGACAAACATGGTAGGCGGTTATGTCCAAAGTGTCCTTAGTGTATGAATGGGTGTGTGAATGTGTGCATGATTGGGCCCTGCGATGGATTGACACTCTGTCCAGGATGTCCCCAATCTTGTGCAAGATGCTCCCTGGGATAGGCGCCAGGTTCCATCCACTCTCATGGATCGATGAGAATTTCTCAATAGCAACATATCCCTGCGAGCCTTCTTGCCAGAGCTCCACTGAAAACTGTATTTTAACCTCAAAGTTAAAATCTGAATAAACAATAGGTATATTAAGATAATAAAATGATGCATTGTGTTTTCTCCGGGTATTCCGGTTTCCTTACCAGTCCAAAGACATGCATGGTAGGCTGACTGGCATGTCCAAAGTGTCCGAAGTGTATGAATGGGTGTGTGAATGTGTATGCGATTGTGCCCTGCAATGGACTGGCACCCTATCCAGGATGTACCCCATCTTGTGCCCCATGCCTCCTGGGAGAGGCTCCAGGTTCCCTACAACCCTGAAGGATAAATGGTATAGAAAAAGGATGGATATCAAAAGACATTTCCTAAACACGCCATTGCACCGTCTTACCAGAACTTTAGCCAACTTTCCTGCAGATTCTTCACCCAACATTTTCTGAACAATGTCCATGCAGGCTGACAGCAGAAGCTACTCGCCCATCATGTGGGGCCTTTTGGATTTTGATATTTGATATGCAGCTAAAAGTGAGGCTCGCAATGCTATACTGATTGTACCTTTGATCAATTTTTGCTGACAAAGATACTCTTCTTTTTAAAGGAGAAAATACGACCGCCCTGTGTTGGTGCAAGCAGGATGTTCTGTTATGAGGTGCTGTTTAAGTTGAGGATTTCATGCTAGCACTGGCTCAGTTTTCTAAGCATAACAGAAACTGAGGGGTTCTCTCACTGTCTGTAACGCTGCAAGCAATAAAACCAAGGTCAAGGTAAGACTGGTCATATTTTCTACATGGCTCCTTCATAGATTTTGCTGCTTGATTCTGATCTGAACAGTGGACAGAGGTCTGGGATGATTTAAGGTTTAAAATCTTTTCCTAGCCAACATATGCTGACTGATTCTACTCTTGGGATCATTGAATGCTAGCATATATTAATGAAGCAGACGTGACCTACCATTCGGGTCAGGTGAGTCAGACGACTGTTTCAGTGAGTCATTCAATGAATGAGGAGTCAGTTTGTATTTTCCTAAGTGTTTTGTTAAAAAGAAAAATCTCTTAAAAGTCATGAATCAAACTGCCATCATGTAAATGTAGCCAAGTGACTGTCTAACCCACCGTTCTCCACTTTGACCCACAAGTGCGTTGCGACCCACAATTTGAAGGCCCCTTGTTCCAAAATACGCATTAAGCAGCCAGTGTGCGGAAAAACGTTTAATATTTAGCTCAAATTCAAAAATATTCATCCACCAGCATCTATAGCTCAACATGAACCAACAACAATCAACTTCGAGACTTCCATCATTATCATGGGCGTGCATTCTACTCTTATATCATTTTATTCTTCAAATAGCAAAACTAGGTAAATTAAATGATAACTGCTAGAAAAGAAAAACAAGCATCATTAACTTTCCTTTAGTCAGCCCAAATATTAAATGCATGTGAAAGGCTACTGAATGACAGTAAATTGTTTAAACTTGTAGCGCTAATACAGTTTAAAACAGCAGCACAAGGGCATGAGTAACTATGAGTAAACTTACTGACAGGGAAAATCTGAATGGATTGAAGACCTCGTAATCTGTCATTACAGATATTTGCACCTTATAGAAGATTTAGTAAACGAGTGAATGAAATGTACATGAATGCTCTATGAGAGAGTAGGGACAGGTATAAACAGAAATGAGAAATCCCGATTTACACCTCTTGAACTTGCACATCACATCAGTGCTATGGACACTGGCTTTTCTACTTCACACTTTTTCAGGGATTTTATTTATAAATAAATTAACCTTATGAGTAATGAATAACTGATTAAGTCATTTCAGTACTTCACCTCCTCAGACAGTTAACTGGGTATTCAAACACCTGTGTATGCACATGCCTAGTCATTACGTTTCACTAGATATTCTAATCCTGATGAACATAATTTGTGGGCATTTTCAGAACTCGACAGTTCTGTTAACTCCCTCTGCTCCGGAGTCAAACAGGACTTAGGAGCAGCTAAGAAAGAATATTTGAAAATGACAAACCTTCAGGACTACCAGACTGATAAAATATCAAACATTTTGGCTAACTAACATAAGTCTAGGCTAGTTTGGTGTTGCTAGCTAAAGGGGAGGTACAACCAAGCTATCGTATGGATTACTAAACCATCATTTTTTTTTAAGTAAGTAAATAAAGAAAGAAAGAATTGGCAGACTTGAGAGCCCTCAGCCAATAGGACACGAGTATTTCCACATATTTTCCAAAAGATATAAAATTACAGCACCGCCGTCTTGGTTACGTAGTGACGAACCACTTCAAGTGGAGAAATATTCAGGTTAAAAATAAATAAATCTTCGTGGCTACAGACTCCAAATTCCCAGGCCAGATTACACCCCTGGGTGACTAATCAAAATGTGACCAATTGTGTGTAATAAGATTTACTTATTTAGACTAAAAGTGCTTTGTTATTCAGACAGAACAGGTGTAAAACAGTAGTGGACAGGGTGTTAAATAGACAGAAATGCACTTCACTTGATTAATGCCATTTTGTCTTCTTGCTTCCAACATACATTATACTATGCTAATTTGGTAAATCCCTGAAGACCTAAGAAATATGCTTTTTTATTTCCTGAACATATAAAATATTATTTTCATGTATAATGAAGGTGATTTTTTAAATCAATTTTACAGATCTAGAAGAATGTTTGCATGGTTATATATATATATTTTCAGGTCAGCTTCCTAGTCGTTTCCACTTCCACAGAAAAAGGTTATATTTGTTATTAAACTAGTGTCATGCATTAAAAGGAACAGACTATGAAGACTTGTAGGCCTTAACAGTAAGTGATTGCCCTTTCATACTAAAGCATATACTAAATATATCAAATGTCTTATTACTTTAAAAATCCTTAATATTTAACATATTCTTTAACCTATGGGGGCCGCCATTACATGACCTGAGCAATGCACTCAGAGTCGATGACGTAAAATGGTTGCACTTGAGCACTCAGAAGAATTAATACTAGCCCCCACTGCAGGAGAAAAATGCCACACTGTGCTGTAGTTTTCTAGTTCTTGTGTGCCATGATACAGAGGATATCGGTAAACATCATCAAACCTGTAAGCATCTTGTTAGTGCGTTTTTTCTATATATTCTCATAATGTAAATCTCCTGTAAAATTAGCCTAAAACCCTTAGCCAAGGAATACCAAAAGTACAATTAAAGCTGTTCTTGAACCATTTGGAGTACATGAATGGGTCTGGTCTCTTTTGAAAGGTAGACTAAATATTTTTACATGATTGGATTGTTTGGACCTTTGCTGTTTTTGTCGGGATGTTATTGATCAGTGGATTACTATGAGGTGAATTGCCTCAGTTTCCTAAGTGTTTGTTTGTATATCGGGGGTCTGACAGACATTGATTGTAGCTGCTGGTGTGATTGTATCTGAAAACAGTTTATATCAATCCAAATCACAAGAACCTTACCTTTCCAAAATTATGAGTACCTTCGTACACAGATTAGCTGTGTAGATAGCGTAGATTTGGTCATAACATGGCGACAATGTGCTGACGGGCCGTTGGAATTTTGACAGGATAAAGTATATGACGGCGAGATAATAGCTAATAATCTCTAAAATTATTGATATTAGAATACGTTTGATCATAAAACAATGTTTAATCCATATGCTTACCTTGTAATACAAATGCTACAAGTGCAGTTGCTGCACAGAAACCATAGATTCGGCCCCACTCTCGCCTTCTCACCTTTCTGATAGTCTTCATTTTGATGTACATTTTTAGTAAGGTCTTCTATATTAGCCTCCTCACTTATGTTATGCTTGGGTTCAAATGAAAAGCCTGAAGACATGTTTATATCGCTGGAGAATAAAGATGATTTGACGTCACTACCCAGAATGCATTGCAACAAACAGCAATAGCAGCCTACGAGTGCAAAGATTTATTGATTTTTTTTTAAAATAAATAAATGTGTATAGCGGATTTATATGGCGGACATCAGCGTTAATCTAATAAGCCATACAAGTCTTCATAGTCGGGGTTCCCTTTAAGGTCACAATCAATTTGTAAATATTGAGTAACTTTTGTTTTTTCAAAATGGCCACCACATGGTTATAAAACACAGCCCTGGAAAGTGATTTTAGTAGCAGGAACACTACCTAAACCAGGACAGGCAGAGCACACGTCTTTACACACTGTCAGAGGGGAACGGAAAGCCATGTGACCACAGAGCGCATGTGGTCATAGGTTGTGCAGAGACAGCCTGAAGACCTCGTTGGTGCAAACCCAGGCATTGCTGTAATGTTTCAGCAGAAAGGTCTGTTGGAAGCCCAGCACCTGGTCTTCGTCGGCCTGACACACATGAATACACATATGCGCACACTATACAGTTCTGAAATAATAACTCTTCAATGAAAATGTGCACCTCTATATGTTATTTGCCATTCCTCTTATTTTCCTCAAAACTGGGTGAAAATAGTAGATGGCAAGGCTGATTCGAATCCGCCCACCAAAGAAACACCAAACGAAATCCTGCATCTATCTGATTAAGTAGAAGGCAGAGAGATGCAAGGCCAGTTAAATACTTACTTTTAGTTGTCCTACTACCATACTCATTATGCAGCTGTCAGGTGTGGGCTGGTGATCTTGTGCTGTTATGCTGTGGGCTATTTTTGTGAAGGGCAGGCTCTGAGGAGACACACACAAAAAAAATATTCCCTTCATATACATTCGCTCTTTGAATGGAAAGATCACTTATACTCAAATCCTAATATCTATGCAAAATTCACGGTTCCTATAAAAGGACACATGAACGGAGATTTCACTGCAGAATTAATGCTGCTGCCTAAATCAAGATCTGCTCATCAGCGCCGAGCATCCACAATGCGCTCTACGCCTTGAAAACTAACACCACAATACAGCAGGGTGTGGAGCTCAATTTGCCAGTATCCAAACTTGAAGCAAAGTCAAATGAGGTCAAATTATGATCTGAAGTCATCCATATTAAAACTCCAGCAAGTAGTTACACATCATTACAGTTTATTCCAGCATATGTCGACTAAGCAAAGCCTTACGGAGAGTTTCTCAACAATCGCTGCTTTTCCCTGGAATTGCTGTCCTTCCCACGTAAGACATGACGCATCAATCTGTAAAAGAGAACACGGTCAGGTACATGAGCTGACACCAAACAGCCCAATATAGAACAGACCAGGCACTACTAGATACAAGTGAACTATTTGTGGAAAATAAATGCAATTTTTCTAACAAACATCGTGATTTAAGCTGCATTGCTTTTCTTCATTTATCTTCAGGGCCTGTATTGCTCAAATGTAGCACTGGAACGTTGAACAAACTAGTGTCATGATGAATTGATGAAAATAAAGCAAACATTTGAGAAGAAGTAAAGGATTCTGAACTCAAGAGGTCAGAGTATCATCTATATGAACTACTGCCTGCCAAAGTTGCTGACTCACTACTGCGGACGTGGCATCTCTCACGGTCAACTTCACTGAGATTGAAACGAGCAGACATTACTCATTCAGAGCTCACTACTGCAACACCTACATTTAGTTTTAACGCCATGTCAGTAATCAGGCTATTCACATGGCAAAGAAAAAGGTGCACCGATAACGACATTAAATAAGACATTATTGGTTTACGACATTAAATAAGAGACTTAAAATTTATACAAGATAAAAAACTAAAATCTGTTCATTCATTATATATATATGTATATATATATATATATATATATATATACACACACACACACACACACACACACACATATATATACATACACACACACCTCTATTAAGCAGGTTTCAGGAGAAAAAAAAAGTTGGCGTTCCATAAGTTTTGCAGTTCAGTAAAATATGCCTCAATGTCATAGGGGTTTTGCAACACCTTCATAAACTAGGAGTGTTTCAATGTAATGTGGTCTGAGTGTTTTGATCACATTTTTTGATGCAAGTTTAATTTGAATCACACGGGAGACCAGATTCTCACCTGTGCAGTTTACCACTGTGACTTGATTATTTAATTACTGAAGTGAAACAGAAGTCTACAGTGCACATCTCTCTCCTGTTCAGCACAGCTTCCCTGTGAAACAGCAGTGTGCTAGCTACGGTACATTCCTCACTGTCAGAGAGGTTACATCACACATTTTGCCATCCAAGTTTGTTAGTGAAAGTTTGGAACTGGTTTATAAAACTATTTTTAAAAATAAAAACTTTTTAAACTCAAGAGTAGGATGGATGTTTACTCTTCTTGTGTATGGTTGCAATGGAGGTGAGCAGCAGATTTCCTTATCTGTGCGGCACATCACCACAAAAAATTTCTATTAAGTTCAGTAATAGTGCTAATCACCAAACATGCTATTCGGGCAAACATCTTTAATTAAAAATTGATTAATTTATTAAAAATGATGTTCTGCCATGAAGTTGTGTCACAGAGAGACGTTGTGAGAATGTGGTCCAGCAGCAGGCTGTACATTATTCAATTCGCAAGATTATTGGGGCTATTCGTAATGTTAATTGTCAGATTCATTCTTTCCCACTTTGGTCAAATTATCTACCAGCTCAAAACAGGCCAAGCTGGTGCTAGTAAAGGGAAAGAATTTATGAAACATCACAGACAAGAGGTTTCTTTTAATTAAATAACTGTCAATTTTGTTCTTGTACATTTGTGTGTTCTCTTGTTTTCACTCATGTAAGGAACAACAATGCACCTTGGTTTAAAAAAACAACTTATTACAGAGCCCTGAATTAGATGTACACACATAAAATTGGGGCCTTATGCATATCGCATCCATCCACGTTCTGTATGGCTTACCCTACACAGGGTCGAAAGGAACCTGGAGCAGGGGAGGTGGCAGACACCCTGGACGGGGTGCCAACTCGTCACAGGGCACAATCATGCACATGCTCACACACAATTTCATGCATTAGACCAGGGGTCCTCAACCCCCGGGCCGCGGACCAGTACCGGTCCCTGGGTCATTTGGTACCGGGCCGCACAGGAAGAATACATAATTTACATTATTTCCATTTTATTTATTATCCGAGTCTGAACGATGTTTTATTTTGAAAAATGACCGGATTCTCTTACATCCGTCCATCACTCACTCCTGAAGCATGTCAAGACGCTTGTCTCGGTCACTTGATACATACTGATAAAATAATGGCGTGATGTTACGAGGACGCTGCTAATAAAGTTGAGATTTCACATTGGATTCACGTTTATTACTATATTTTTTTAAATACCCTAGTTTTTATGCCGGCCGTACCGTTTTATTTTGCTGTATTTATCCGCCACACCTTAAAGGCTGGTCCGTGAAAACATTGTCTGATGTCACGGGTCCGTGGCCATTTAGAAACGCCAATCAACCTACAACACGTCTTTGTACTGGGGAAGGAAACCGGAGGAATGCCTCAAAGCACATGAAGGATATGCAAACTCCACGCACACAGGGCAGAGGAGGGACTCAGACCCTGAAGGTGCGAGACAAACATGCTTACCACTACGCCACCATGAACATTGATCCGCACATCTCGTTTTGATGTCTTATGACTGTTTGGTGAAAACTCAATCTGAGAAACAAGGCATTACTCTGACTACATATACACGTATATACGTGCCCACTTACATAAAACAAACAGACTGAATTACAAGAGCCGTTAGGCAGATAAAAATACATCGTAGAGACATTCATTGCTGAAGTAAAAACGCTTCCTTCGATAAAATCTTATCTTAATACGAGGTCAGTTATGATGTCTGTGTGTACGGAACTACAAAATCAGCGTGATATTGACAGATCTGCTCGACATATGCAGAATTATTGACCAAAACGACCCACATGACCTCCTCCAGTGGATCATGAACTTCTGTATGCAGCTGTACTTACATATATTGATCCAAGCTGAGTTCTGTCGGTGTCAAACAGCTGATAGTAATGTTGAACAAAGCTGGATCCTATTTGTTCCCAGATCGGCTTGTCTCCCATCCTGATTCACCCAGCTACAGGCACTGGTGGAGAAAGCAGCAGTCAACAGGTTTGACTTTGACATCTCCTTGCTATAAGATGTTCATGCACTCTAATTGCAATATGTGCTGTTTGCCGTGATCATTTATAAAAGCCTCCAAAAGAAATGACCACCCCCCAACACACACACACACATTTTTCTTCATCAGTCTCAATTAAGTCTTTTTTTTGGGTTATTTGGATTTTCTCCAAGCTATGTTGTAGAGCACTTTACTTTCACTTTCAAATTAGCAGCAATTCAGTGGAAGCAATTGCTTGAATGGTGGGTTTAGTATTATTCTTAATGAAAAACACAACAACAACAAAACAATACAATGACAAACTCACTTACATTATTATAGATACATTTAATACCTTTTTCATATCCTTCAATTTCCACAATGTTTGATGGAGAACATCAGGCAGAATATGAAATAACGTTTTTTCCCGAAAAAATACAGAAAATAAAAATTGGGCTTTTAATCCAAATAATTGTAGAAGTACTCGACAGATTAATCGATAATCGAAATAATCGTTAGTTGCAGCCCTATATATAAATTACATAACACACTCAGTGTGAAAATTGGTTGAGATACATGTTTACAAGACTTCTTACTCGTTTTGCTGCAAGATCAGCAAAGCAAGCAAACTGTACCAATCACATACCAATGATCTCCACTACATCCTAAGCTTCATTTCTCTCAGGACTGTGAGAGAGGGCGGGGCGGCTGTGGCTCAGTCGGTAGAGAGGGTTGTCCACTAATCCACTAATCGTAGGGTTGGTGGTTCGAATCCCGGCCCGGGTGATCCCATGCCGAAGTGTCCTTGGGCAAGACACTGAACCCTAAGTTGCCCCTGATGGCAAGCTAGCACCTTGCATGAAGCTCTGCTACCATTGGTGTGTGAATGTGCTCTCATTTGTAAGTCGCTTTGGATAAAAGCGTCTGCTAAATGAATAAATGTAAATGTAAATGTAGGACTGTCTCTGTACACATTTAATGAGAGGCTCTATATGACAGGATATTATTAAAAGTTCGCTTTCATTTTTGTTCATCACAAACAGTAAATGTGAACTAATTGAAGGTAGGAACTACAGTTGTGCGTGAGGAACTGAAGAATACACTGGAGGACTGTTCTGAGAAATCGTTCGAGCCAATCATTTGGGTTTATCGTGTAGTACTTAACTTGCAAATTTAAGAAAATCTCAATTCAAATGTCAACTGTCATGGGGCTCTAAGGTGGCACAACAGAAAATGGGAGACTGCGAATACGAAACACGGCGATACCACAGCTATCCTAACCAGAAGTCCTAAACTGTGTCCCAAATGACGTACACTATGCAATCTACTGTCTAAATTTTAGAAAGGTAGCATCGTCTCAAATTGAACATTAGCGGGTTTTTACTAACCGGAACTACAAGCCATTTCCCAGTCGAGAGCATGCGACATCAAACACACGTAATGAGACACTGCTAGCTTTAGCAGAATACTCAGACAAGAAAATTAATTGCACCGGATCAAGGTAACAAACTAAACTGAAGAAATTCATTTACTGAACCTCACACTTCCTTTTTTTTTGTTATTCTGAGAAATTCAAGCCAGCATCATTGCCCATTAGCCCCACCCCTCTTCAGCTACATAAGCAATGGTGGGACTGTGGAGTTCAAGAAGGGTTCAACATTAGTGCACATATTGTAGGAATTCAGTGTGAACACATTACTCACATTATTTATACTATAAAACTGCACAGAATAGTGCACAAGTATGCGATTTGGGACACACCTTTAGAAAGCAAATTCAGCCATGTTCTCTGGACAGAAAAGAATGGCAAGACACTCTCCCAGGTCGATCAGAGCAACACTACACAAGCACAGGCCTCTGTGAGCTCACGTATGGAAAAGAGGACAGTTAACGTTTCTCTCCGACTCAATTTTGCTGTGGCACCCCCCCCCAAAAAAATTTGCATTTTGTGTAAAACTACTTGAATTTGCAAAATTGCTATTGTGCACAATAATTTCACACTGTCTTTCACAGTGATATTTGCAGTTTAATGAGACCTTGTAGCTGTACTCGTGTTCGACACACGTGAATCTAAGAAGGCTTTGACTGAATGCACGTTGTGATGACATTTTGGCCCAAATCTACTGTGATTTTGAAAAACTACAAGCTCCTGAATATTGTGGAGCTTCCCTGACATTGCTATCATTTTTAAATCACAATATCCATGAGGGACAACCTTATGCTGCTGTGTGACGTATTACAAACAGCAGTCTGAAAAAAAGTGGTGTTCGACTCCACACTTCTTTGAGGAAGCATGTGTTTGCTCTCTGACTCCTGGCTATTAGCTGTGGTGTGACCGGGGAGAGCCAGCTGGTGGGGGGGGAGGTCCTACTTCTGGATGGAGCTCTCATCTACTCCAGGTCCAGACTGCTGGGACAAAGGCTTTTCAAAGCCAAACAGATTACATTTAAACCAATAATTATCTCTTTAAGAATGTCTGTTGTTACCCAGATGAGGACGGGTTCCCTTCTGAGTCTGGTTCCTCTCAAGGTTTCTTCCTCTTAAACACCTTAGGGAGTTTTTCCTTGCCATTGTCGCCACTCAGTGTCTTGCTCAGTTGGGATAATTTCTCACTTTTACTGTGTGTATACTGTGCTTATATTCCTGAAAAGCTGCTTTGAGACGATGTCTATTGTAAAAAGCGCTATACAAATAAAACTGAATTGAAATTGAAATGGCAGAGAAAATGGGGAAACGTTGCTCTTCATGCTGTTGCTTGCAGATTTCAATGAAACCATGGTATCTTACAAATATACACAGAAATTGAATGGCCACTTGTTAACATGAATGCTTTGTTCACTACTTTCTAATGTTCTGTCCCAGAATTTCAGGCCATCTCTTCAAGTGTATGGTGAAACAAATAAAATGCATCATACATAATGTGTATACACATAATATATACACACGCTTATAATGTACAATGCATTTTATATTCGTGTTTTTTTTTATATTTATAAATATTTCATATATATAATTAAAATGCATTGTACATAATGTGCATGTATGTACACATTTATTTCAGTTATATAAACTTTATAGGGTTGGACAAAAGACCTTCACATGTTTTCGGACCCTCCCACTAGCAACTGCGTGTGTGTGTGTATATATATATACATATATATATATATATACACACACACACACATATATATATATATACACACATATATACAGACATATACATA
>JAFFST010048471.1:124131-134131 GCA_022414735.1 Noturus placidus
AAAGAAGATTATACCTACAGTAAAATATGGTGGTGGTAGTGTGATGGTCTGGCTGTTTTGCTGCTTCAGGACCTGGAAGACTTGCCGTGATAAAAGGAACTGGCTACCAAGAGATCCTGAAGGAGAATGTCCGACCATCTGTTCGTGTACTCAAGCTGAAACGAACTTGGGTTCTGCAGCAGGACAATGATCCTAA
Organism: Noturus placidus; assembly: GCA_022414735.1. Taxonomy (NCBI): domain Eukaryota; kingdom Metazoa; phylum Chordata; class Actinopteri; order Siluriformes; family Ictaluridae; genus Noturus; species Noturus placidus. The sequence continues at coordinate 124,328 of JAFFST010048471.1, forward strand.
ACACACCAGCAAGTCCACCACCGAATGGCTGAAGAAAAACAAAATGAAGACTTTGGAGTGGCCTAGCCAAAGTCCTGACCTGAATCCTATTGAGATGTTGTGGTATGACCTTAAAAAGGCCGTTCATGCTCGAAAACCCTCTAATGTAACTGAATTAGGACAATTCTGCAAAAATGAGTGGGCCAAAATTCCTCCAGGACGCTGTAAAAGCCTCATTGCACGTTATTGCAAACGCTTGGTTGCAGTTGTTGCTGCTAAGGGTGGCCCAACCAGTTATTAGGTTTAGGGGGGCAATCACTTTTTCACACAGGGCCATGATGGTTTGGATTTTTTTTCACCTTTAATAATAAACACCTTCATTTACAAATTGCATTTTGTGTTTACTTGTGTTGTCCTTGACTATTGTTTAAATTGGTTTGATGTTCCGAAACACTTAAGTGTGACAAACATGCAAAAGAACAGGAAATGAGGAAGGGGGCAAACACTTTTTCACACCAGTGTATATAAAATGTCATTTGTATGCTATATAATTCAGATTTCCTTTCACTGGAACTAAAGGGATCCGAACCTGTTCCAGCATGACCATTCCCCTGTGGACAAAGCTCCATGAAGACATGGTTTGCCAAGTTTGGAGTGGAAGAACTCTAGTGTCCTGCACAGAGCCTGACCTCAATCCCACTGAACACCTTTGGGATGAACTGGAACATTAACTGCACCCCAGACCTCCTCACCCAGTATCAGGGCCTGACATCACTAATGGTCTTGTCGTTAAATGGGCAAATCCCCACAGTTGCACTCCAACATCTATTGGAAAGTCTTCCCAGAAGAGTGGAGTTTATTATAACAGCAAAGGGGGGTTAAATCTGGACTGGGATGTTCAACACGCACATACGGGTGTCCACTTACTTTTGGCAATATAGTTTGCCTATCTATCAGGTGAACAGCCCTATACCTGCACACTGCTCCCACTGTGGTCTAGGAGTTGAGGCTTCTCTGTGAAGGCTGTCTCTCTGTGTGCTGGTCTGCTGATGTAACTTTAGCAATGTGTCATATTCAATCTTCATTTGGTTGAAGTCACACTGTACGGTCTCCAACTGTAAAATGAAAACCAGGTCTTAAACCAATCTAGATGATATGATGGTACAATAAATTTAACAGTTCATAAACATCAGTATACATATTTCTAAGTATTGTATGTACCGTCAGTCTCAGTCTATAATCACTCACTTTAACAAGTAAGTGACAGGACACTAATATCTATCTAATCGTATCTTTTTGAATATTTACATTATTTTCCACTCCCTGGGATAGGCTCCAGGTTCCCTGTGACCCTGAAAAGGATAAGCCATGTAGAAGATGGATGGATGGATTATTTCCATCCTTGGTAAATATATTTTACACAGTAAACAAAATATACAAAAAAAAAATTAAAGTTTAACAATTCTTGCATTCTTAGCAAGACCAAGTATTGTGATACACAGTGTATGGTGATAATATAATTAAATATAGCAATATAATTTTTGCAATATTGGCCAGCACTGCTATTGGATTTTGAATAATCCAGGTGTAAAGTAAATTTGTTTGTAGTGGTGAGATATAAATGTGTAACAGGCAGGCTTTTGTCCATTCATTTAGACTTAATATACCAAGAATACAAACAATAACAAAATAGATATGCACTTTGATTCTGATAGAATATGTGACTCATATGAGACGTTGCCTTATACCTTTAGGAGGTTCTCCTGGTACATACGCTCTAGATTCTCCCAGTCCCTACGGGGAACCACATCTCCATATTCTGCATGCAAGTGGTTGAGTTCCATCTGGGTCTTGCTTAGATCCTCTCTACACACGTCCAGAGCCAGCTTTAGATTCACAGGATCCTCTAAAAGAGAAAATAAGAGTTAAAACACCCCAATGTGAATCATGCACTTCTTCCACGTGCTACCAAAGTGCCAATATTTGGCCAAAAATATCGCATTCTCAGATGATGCAATGATTGCTACCATCCAGTGAGTAACCAGGCTCCTGTGGGCTGTAACTCATGCTTCTGATATCGTCAATGAGTAGCCTGCGGGCATCACGTTCATCCCTGTACAGCACATACTGTCTTGCAAGGTCCTCCTCTAGATATGACACCTGTGACAGACCAAGACAGAAAAGACTATGTTCTAGTGTCAGAGCTGCGCAGTGTCTACATTTCACATGTTGTGATTTAGTTCTAATTTTGTCTAACTGTTGTAGCTTACTGTAAAGTGTAATAAAAGAAGCACCAAATTGGATATGATGCACATAACTTAATAATCTATAATCCAACAATTCATTTTCTTCCTTTTTTTTTTTTTTTTTTTACATATTATCACATGGCTGCTGTACCACCAGTTTCAAGCCTTGTTCATGTGCATCCAGACCAGCAGAATTCACTTCACTCAGACACACCTACCATATAGGATGCTGTAGGTGTTACTGACTCTGGCCTAGATTCTGCTAGGCACAAGTTGTTCAACTGTCTAGCCTGTCTATCAGTGTGAAATCACCACCAGAGTACCACTACTGAGTATATACACAACAACAATGACAAATTTTTATTTATTAATGAACAATGCACCATGCTTTTGAACCATTTATCGTTCAGTTATATTTTGTAGAACATCTATAAGACAGGTTACCTCCTGCTTTTGCTTATGTAGTAAAATAGCTTCAGTTTATAAAAACAGTTGTCCTCATCAGTCTCTGTTTCGTGGTTAATAAGACAACTTGTCATGTAACAGAGAAACTGGAAAGACTTTCCTTTAGCAGAAAACTTTTGCAAAGCACTGACACCCAAGATTTTTCCCATGAATGTTAAATAAAAGATCTGCTAACAGAAATCACAGAGAATAGGTTTTCTTTGCTATCAATCACATTTGAGAATTCAACAACTCTGTGTTATAAATATTATTTAGTGCTGAATGATTCTTAGCACAGAAATGACACTGATAGAATAGCTGCATGGTAGAGAGAGAGAGAGAGAGAGAGAGAGAGAGAGAGAGAGAGAGTGTGTGTGTGTGTTTGTGTGCGGCTAGTGTGAAATAGTCACCCTATGTCACTGAGAAACAGTCCACCAATCAAATAATATCTAGCCAATGGGTGGGATTCAGTGTAAGCTTGGGGGATATAGGCAAAGTAAACTAAAATGTCTTTTCATTAGACTGTATTTAAACATCTTCACTGATTATTGGGGGGGGGGGGGGGGGGGAGGGGGTGTGCACTGTGGCTTAGTGGATAGCATGTTTGTATCGCACCTCCAGGGTTAGTGGTTCAAATTCCGCCTCCCGCGTCCACCCTGTGTGCGGAGCTTGCATGTTCTTCTTGTGCTTTGGGGGTTTCCTCTGGGTACCCTGGTTTCCTCCTTCAGTCCAAAAACATGTGCTGAAGTGAAGGCTGACTGGCATTTCCAAATTGTCCGTAGTGTGTGAATGGGTGTGTGAATGTGTGTGTATAATGATTTTGCCCTGCAGTGGGTTGGCACTCCATCCAGTTTGCCCCTAGAATTGTGCCCTGAGACCCTTGGGATAGGTTCCATGGATTATCGTGTGGTGTGGAGTGTATAAAGTCCAATCTTAACCTCTCCATATTCATAATGAACTTTCTTTTACTCATAATGAACTTTCCTTTACTTTCACACTATCTGTTGTTACCCAGATGTGGATGGGTTCCCTTCTAAGTCTGGTTCCTCTCAAGGTTTCTTCCTCATGTCATCTTAGGGACTTTTTCCTTGCTCAATAGAGATAAATTCACACACTTAAAACCTGTATCCTGTCTTTATATATTTCTGTAAAGCTGCTTTAAGACAATGACCAATGTTAAAAGTGCTATACAAATAAAATTGAACTGAACTGAATTTTCACAGAACAGTTTTGTCTGCCTCAATTTAAAACTGTAAATATGAAACATGTTCAATATTTATGTTTCAGTGTCCTATCGATCTAAAAAAAAACCACAATCTTAATGTCATGTCTGAGAGACTAATAACCCATGACAGCCAAACTGTACTGCCATCTCCCATATTGGTTTAGATCCAAAGTTGATTTTGTTCAAGAGAATTTATGAGATCCCTGGTTCCAAGAGTTAGATCATTGGTTCTGATTGTGCTTCATCAGCATTATTAAAAGTGTGTGGTGTTTTGTTTCCTGCTAGTCTGGTAGGGGGTTGAAGCCAAAAATGTGTCAAATGTCCAACCTGGGTCCGCAAAGCACTCCGTTGCTCCTTCATGATCTCAATGTCTTGCTGCAGATGTTGGCGCTCCTGTTTCAAAGCTGTGATCTCAGCTCTCTCTTGCTCCCTCAGGCCCAGAATCCTCTCCTCACATTGTTCAGACAGCAGCACCATCTGGGCACGGAGAGGCTCCAGCTCTTGGATCTGCTGTTGCAGATACACTGCAATGGCATTTTAATCATTTTAGGAACTTCTACTTAGTCACAACAACTGCAAGCAACAACTCGGTTTTGTTCAGAGGAACATGTGTGCATACCTAGAGTAATCTCGTATTCATTTTTGATGGCAGACAATAGTGGCTTGTATGTTTTAAATTCTTCAATGAAATAGTCAAAAACTTCTCGGTATGCCTTCAGAGATAAACAGACATAAAACAAGCATTTAACACCAGACAAACACAACTCTGCTACATATTACAGGAAATAGTCTCTTTGTACAAAGTGTAAACCTGAAGTTTGAGCTGCTGGAGTTTGGGGCTATGCAAGTCTAAAGATGCCAATTCTCTCCTGAGATAGCACTCCAGTTGTTCCAGGAACCGTGGCTTAGCTACAGTACATCCAAATTTGCCAATGTGTCTGAAGCACATGATACATTATGAGGTAAGAGCCAACACTGCATTAATGTGAAGGATGGGAAGCGTTTTAGCTGTGCCCGAAACTTTGCATACACTTTGCAGAATCTGCTAAATCTTAATACTGCTAACAAAATAAGAGGGATCATAAAAATCCCATATTGTTGTTTATTTTGTACTGTCCTGAATAAGTTATTTCACATAGCAGACGTTTACATATAGTCCACAAGACAAGACAATAGCTGAATTTATAAAACATTACCGTGTTCAAAAGTTTACATACACTTGATTCTTAGTACTGTGTGTCTTTACCTGGATGGTCCACAACTGTTTTTATGTTTTGTGATCGTTGTTCATGAGTCACTTGTTTGTCCTGAGCAGTTAAACTGCCCACTGTTCTTCAGAAAAATCCTCCAACTCCTGCACATTCCTTACTTTTCCAGCATGTTCTGCATGTTTGACCCCTTTTCAACAGTGGCTATATGATGTTGAGATCCATCTTTACACACTGAGAACAACTGAGGGATTCGTACACGACTATTACATAAGGTGCAAACATTCACTGATGTGCAAGAAGGCAACATGATACATTAAGAGCCAGTGGGATGTAAACTTTTGAACAGGATGATCTGTGTAAATTGTTATTATTTTGTTTAAAGAACTTTTTTTTTAATTTAGTACTGCCGTTCAGATGCTAAATAAGATAGTTACATGTCTGCAAGAAGACAAAATACTAACAAGTTACACTGAGGGGGTAACAAAAGGGGTATACAAATTTTTGGGCACAACTGTAACATCTATATTAAAAAGGTCTAGACAAGTCGGCTGACACAGTAAACCAGTTTATGAATTACACATTTTTTTCCTCTGTAAATTTTGCTTTATAGGCGTAATGCTTATTTAACAGTGATTAAAAATTCAAAACGTATTCTATAGCTTGAAAAGTAGAATATGGATATACCCGTGGTTTCTGCTTGCTCCAGAGGACGTGTGTTTCTGACAAACCTGTTGCTGGACAACCTGAGAGCTGACATGGGCAGGCCAGGTGGAAAGATAGCCAGAGCTACACCCATCTGTAATCTGAAAGAAATTAAATCAAGATTAAAGTTAAGGGGTGGGTTGCACCGATAAGGATTAATCTTAAATCAAGGTTTATCTAAAAATTCTGTTGCACCAAACTTTAAACCTTGTTTAAAATAAGCAGGCTTACATTTAAACCATCACGTTAACGTATTTAATCGTAAATGGAGATTTTAATCACAGGTTAGAATTCTAATCCCTGATTTGTTAATCTGTGTTTAAAACTAAGTGGAGCAACACAATCCGATTTAAAATAAAGCAAAGATCAACAAATCCTAGATTAGCTCTAAACTGTGCTTAATTTAATCCTTATTGGATTGCAACCCACCAGAACGGGCATGTTAAGGTACATACTAAGTTAGGAAGCAACTTACTTTCAGTATTTTTGGCACAGACCTCGCTTGCCCTTGGGTCCCCTTGCTTGATGAAAGCCTGCTAGGAATACAGATACCATAAAAAGAAACATATGATATTTATTATTTTAAACGACACAGCACAATGCAGCTTGTTAAAATAATTAGAAACTGAGTAATTTGTTCCTGGTAGGATCTTTTGTAGCAAACCCATTGCATTGAATTGTGTTTAATTAATAATTTATTATTTACAGAGCTATTATTAGGGGCGGCTGTGGCTCAGTTGGTAGAGCTGGTTGTCCACTAATTGTATGGTTGTCGGTTCGATTCCCGGCCCATGTGACTCCACATGCTGAAGTGTCCTTGGGCAAGACACTGAACACCAAGTTGCCCCTGATGGCAAGTTAGTGCCTTACATGGCAACTGTGCTGCCATTGGTGTGTGTGAAGGGGTGAATGAGACGCTTTGGATAAAAGCGCTATATAAATGCGCCATCTATTTTTTAACAGGATTAAAGAGTCAAATTAGTGAGTCACATCATTTGACTCAGTTTACCAATAAGAGTCGATTCTTTCGGCTCCCAATAGACTCACTGCCATTCTTTTCTATACCAAAGTTTGCACGCTTTGCCGAAATATGGCTGAAATGATTCCATGAAATATGACTTGCAATCAGTGAAATGGCATTAGTTTGCATCGCATATTATTAGATCTATTTATTAATTGCAAAATCAGTAAGGCAATACAAATGCGCATTGAGAAATATAGTAACGATCCCTGCATTAATGTTGCTGTGTCTGTAGAAAGTCTTTCATTAAATTACCCTGTGGATATTACATTAACTTGGATTACAATCAAGCAAACAAACAATGGCGCATATATTCGAGTCGACTTTCAAGATTCACCTAAAAGAGCCGGCTCAAAGAGTCGACTCATTTGAGAATCTCTGGCTAAAGAATAGCAGAACTCCCTCGCAGGACGCCGTTTCTGGCTATTCCATTGATTTACTAGCTGACAAGCTTTCAACATTTGTTTACAGTTACTAAGCTGCCTTTTTCTAAAATATTTCTCCTTGCCTTTCAAACGTTGACAGTGGTGGCAAATGGATGTCCTTCTTTATAGACATGTGTAGATTTAAATAAATAAATAAATATATATATAATAAGAATTCTTTTCTTTCCCTTTAAATTTTAAAACATATATATTTGCGTAGTTTATGTTACGACTTCAGCAATAACGTTGCGACACTGTTGTTGTTGTTATGAGCGGTTGCCATAGTATTGAAGGACCCCGAAGAGCCCACGATCGGAAAGGAGGCCATTTCCTGCCCCCCCCCCCCCCCCCCCCCAAAAAAAATGTGTTTACTGTTAATTAAAAGGATTAGATATGCAATACTTGATGGCCTTTCCAACAACCATAACTGCGTAAAATAAAATATTCTTTTTCTTTCCCGTTATATCATCTATCAGTATTCCTGTTCTGTGTTCCATTTCATTAAGGCACTATTTAGACGCCTAAAATATTTTCACACTTGATCCCTGAAGTTGTTTTTCTGAGCCTCTTTCCTACCCCGCATGAAGTTTAGTTATGAATACTGATCTACTTGAACATCGTGAACAAATGTTTGCTATTTTGACACCACATAATGTAAATATCATGGGCAACACAACCTCTCCAAAGAAGTTGGAGATGTATCACTGTAAAAATAAACAAATAAATAAAACAAGGCTTCCACGATGCGCTAATCTGTATTAATGTTTGTGGGTCATTGGCAAACCATAAGGATTACTATGATCCGTTACATAAAGCCTACCTCGAGAAAGAAGTTGCATTTAAACTGTGTCTAAGTGGAGGAATATTGATTCTGAATGCACTCCAATAATACATTTCGATGTCTGCGCGTGTGTTAGATTAAAGTGAGTCGCGAACACCATGAATGTGCACTTATTTATTTCTAAAACTACATGAACTTCTGTCTGTTTCCCATCAGAAAGCTTCGTGTACGATAATTTCTGGGTATTGTAGTTGTATCGTGCCTTGTTTGTCACCTGTGAATACCGCGATTCCACTACACTACCCACAGTGCACTGCGCGCCTGACTGTAGAGCGGTGGTTATCCGGGGATATCGCTGCTGCTAGTTCTCGCCAGTCTATCGTTCTCTCTTTTCGAAGGTTGACACAACTAGATAGGGAAAAGCAAAGAAAGGAAAACAAAACACAGGCCAAAAAATGGCAGAGCTTGGAGCGGGAAGCCTGTTACAGGGGGACCCTGCTTTAAATGACCAAGAGCAGGAGCTAAACGAGCGTCTGAAGCGGCTCTATCCGGCCGTGAACGAGGAAGAGACCCCCTTACCCAGGTCATGGAGCCCCAAGGATAAATACAGCTACATCGGGCTGTCGCAGAACAATCTGCGGGTCCATTATAAAGGTACACAGGCGGGACACTGTCTTTAACGCGGGTTTAACTGTCATGGTTGGGGCCTTGACGTTCTCCAAGGAAACGCGCACCGTGTTTGTAGTTGAATGTGATTATGTGTAGAGTCTGAAAGCTCCCCGATCTGATTTTCCGTCTCTGCTTTGTTTCAGCAGAGAAAAAGACGAATTGCCCAAATGGTTGACATGTACAACTAAACCAGCTCAGAGTCAGACTAGCCACAGAAGCTAGCCAGTTAGCTAACGCAGGAAAAAAACAAACAACAACAAACAACAACATGGTTAGAGAGCGCGAGCGAGCGCGAGCGCTGTGTTGTTTTGCAGTATAACGCGTTACAACGCTGACTTTGCTAACTTGTTCTCCCAGGAGCATTTTAAACCACGCCAAGCCGTGTTTTCCTTACACCAGTCCTCTCCCTCATTTTTACGCTAAATTATTCACAGTGTTAGCAAGCTCTGTATTGCCCATGGGAATCCAGGTAACACTAACCGGCTAGATACCGCTGAAGCGTTTCCAAACCGCTGATTTATGAGAGTGTGAGTGAGTGTGTGAGTGAGTGTGTGAGTGAGTGTGTGAGTGAGTGTGTGAGTGAGTGTGTGTGAGGTGAGTGAGTGTGTGAAGTGAGTGTGTGTGTGAGTGTGTGTGTGAGGTGTGTGAGTGTGTGTGTGTGAGTGTGTGTGAGGTGAGTGTGTGAGGTGAGTGTGTGAGTGAGTGTGTGTGTGAGTGAGTGTGTGTGTGTGAGGTGTGTGAGTGAGTGAGTGTGTGTGTGAGTGAGTGTGTGTGTGTGAGGTGTGTGAGTGTGTGAGTGAGTGAGTGAGTGTGTGTGTGTGTGAGAGAGAGAGAGATGAACACCGGAGTGAGCAGGGTGTACAGGGCTCTGTCAGGAAGCTGTCACCAGGCCTGCTGTTGCAAAACCCTAACGATAAGAAACCTGGCTATGTTCTGTGGGATTTAGCGAGCGAGACAGTAGCTAGATATATTTAGTTATATTTAGTTACACATCATACCTGAGAGAGAGAACTCGGACTGTTCAATTAAACATCTGATGAACTAACTCTGTTGTGGAGATTACTGGAACATTTCAAGTGTTTTTAATCCCTGAGCCCTGGC
>JAFFST010048472.1:16943-28775 GCA_022414735.1 Noturus placidus
TATTGTTTGTAGAATTTTGAGGAAAATAATTAATTTAATACATTTTGGAATAAGGCTGTAACATAACAATATGTGGGAAAAGTGAAGCGCTGTGAATACTTTCCAGATGCACTGTATGGATGCATTCAGCCAGTTCCTTCCCTGTTGTGTTGAGTTCGCCTGGGCATCTATGAGTGGAGCCTTGGCCAGCACTATCGTGAGGTAGACACAGAAGGCCCTCCTGTATCCTATGCCGGATTATATTCCTAAGGTGCCTACATCAGCTGCCTACCCTGTGGTGTTGCAGGCTTTCTGCCCTCCTCCATTCCCCACAGTGGAACAAGAGAGAATGCACCTGCTGTGTCCAGTAAGGGCTCTGTGTACTTATGTCCACCGCTTATGCCAGTGGCGTACGTCGAGCAGCTGCTGGTCTGCTTTGGCGGTGACAGTAGAGGTGGTGCTGTGTTAAAGCAGCGCATATCTAATTGGATAGTGGAAGCAATCTCTATTGCTTATGAGGCACACGGTCTCACTACGCCTTTGGGCATAAGGTCTCATTCCTCTTCGGCGGTCGCCTCCATGAAGGCTTTGTTCAAAGAGGTATCCTTACAGGACGTGTGTGCTGCTGCAGGGTGGTCAACGCCACACATATTCATTATTTATTACAATCTGGATATTCATTCCCCCTGGGTGTGAGAGTCTTGCAATAACCCTCGGGCTTGGGTCTTTTTGAACAGGCCGTACCCCCAGTATGATGGAGTGGGTATTCTCGTTCCCATACTGTTATGCTAAATGCAATGTTGAGTTCCCTTTAAATGGGAATGTCTGGGTTATGCATATGACCCTGTTCCCTGAGAAGGGAATGAGACATTGCGTAGCTTTATTATACCATGGCAGACCTGTGAATTGTGTCTTCGCTTCATATAATAGAGGCTGATGGCGCAGTTCACAGGTGACTATTTATGTCATGTGACGCGCTTAATTGCCATGTCACCTAATCATGGCAGGCCTATAAATAGGCATGATTTTACACAAGCTTCAGAGACTGGTCACGCACAAGGGCGCGTCCCACAATGTGAAGCTCATGTAACGTGGAGTTCCCTTTGAATGGGAACCACTGTTTATAGCTGCTATGACATGAGTGAGAAAAGGAACTTGTTTTTCCAAAGCTCTACAACATTATTTGTAACTATAAATGGATAAAAACTACAACATCTAATTCTTTACTAAATGAATAGTGCAGTTGTTGTGAAATTCCCGTGGTGTAAGAGGAATAAAACACTTGGGGACATGCTGTTATAGTTAAATGATCAACGTTAGGGTTGTAGCAGTAACTCAGCTTCATCACACCACCCTGTAACTCAGTATTTTACTATAACAGCAACACACACAGTGCTTTATTACTTATTCATTTATTTCTTCAGTCGACAGTCCAGAAGATGATGATGATGTCATCACTGAGGAACAGGATGTAGGAGAGACAGAACGTGAGTGAGATGTTTATTCTGGTAATGTACGTGAATGCAAAGGCAGCAAAGTTAAAGCGTGACTATATTATATATGAGATCTAATATAAATATCAGCTTTGTGTTTTGTAATCTCCATTCTGTCATTGAACAAGTGCAGCCATATTTATTAAACAGTTTAGATAAGACCTATATTTATGTCTCATTTACTTCCACATCTTATACACATGGCCTGTGTTCATATAAAGAAAGCTGAATTGATCAATGTCCTTTTTTCACTTTTTTATTTCTAGAATATTAAAGACATTCCTACATAGTGCATCATTTACTGTATTTTTAAGGTTTTACAGAACAATTAATACAATGCAAAGGATATATTAAAGAGGTAAATGTATTTATTTTACAGAATATGATGACGTGGAGAACTCTCAGAAAGACCGGGACCATGTGACTGAGACACGCCTCCAAAGGCCTTTTCTCAGGAAATTCCATTTCAACTTTTATAAACACAAAAAATGATTTTATTATACTTCCAAAAATGTCCTGTTTTCTGAACTGTGTTCATTTCCCCCGAGTTATTAGCAAATAGAGTCGAGAGAGTTAAATCACCTTTCATATTACTTAATTCAGTGTCTCCAGCTTTTCTTTTACAACACTTTTAATGCTATAAGTCAGCTTAAATATCACTGACACACCACACCTCATTTATCTCACCTATTCTTTCATCTAAACTGCTCTAATATTCATCTTCATCTTTTACATTTATCAACCTATTATTCAGTGTTTTTACAAATGTGTGAGTAACTATAAGCCTCTTGCCAAAAGAACAAACAGATCTTTATTCCTTAAATCAATACTTGTTTATTCATTTTTAAACACATTTATCTTGATGTTCAATGTTGTGCTTTTAACTATAAAACACATCATTGTAATGGATTAGAGAATTCCTTTATGAAATATTCACACTATGACATGATAATTAGATCGCTTGCTATAGTGCATTTTTTGTTGTAATGTTTATTAGGTATCTGGCTGTGTTGAAAGACAGATATAGTATATGTAAGTATCATAATTATATCTTTTGATGTTAAATTCTCAGGTTTGTTTCCTTATTCTCAGGATTTTGTTTATAATCTCAGGTTTAATTCAATATTCTCACTTTTTAAATGAATGATGGCCAGTTACATCTTAATAAACAATATACAAGCAACTGTGACTTTTTATCTTTCCACAATGAGAAGAAGTCAATATTTTACATTATACACAGTTTTGTTTCTTCTTTTTCATATTGTGTAACAATCATCTATTTTTATACATTCACTGAAATAAAAGTGCGGTGATTATTGTCAATATAATGTGATGATGTGTTTGAGTTGAGTGAGTGTCTCTGGTAGTGATGAATCTGTGCTCAATGTCCTTATAGAACATCTCAGGCAGTAAAAACTACATTTACATTTATTTATTTAGTTATTTAGCAGATTATTTTATCCAAATCCACTTACAAATGACTTAAACACACTTAGCTAAACACTATTAGCACTGTTAACACTGTGTTTATTATTATTTGTGGATTTAATGTCGCACTTATATAGAGCTTTACACTGTGTCTCATTCACTCATTCACACACACTCACACACACACCAATGGTAGCAGAGCTGCAATGCGAGGCGCTAACTTGCCATCGGGGGCAACTTGGTGTTCAGTGTCTTACCCAAGGACACTTCGGTATGTGGAGTCATGTGGGCCGGGAATCGAACCACCAACCCTACGATTAGTGAACAACCCGCCCTAACACCTGCACCACAGCCGCCCATTTATATATTCAGGGTTATATATGTAATATAAAAACATTATATATATATAGATATGGTGTTTTTTTGTCCCTTCTATAATTACTCATATTTGTGCAACTGTAATGATAGCAGTGTTACATAATAATAATAATAATAATAATAATAATAATAATAATAATAATAATAATAATAATAATAATAATTCCCACAGCGCCCTCAGCAGGTCAGTTAAAAGGAAAAACAAATTTCACTAATTCTTACAGACAATTACTATATTAGAGCACAACAAAGAAACATGAATATTTTAGAAAATACATTTATTGTTTATTGTAAATATAAATATGTTTTTTGGTTATTACTGATTTTACTTTTTTATTACAAAAAAGTTTGTATTTAAGTGTTTTTTTCTTTCCCCTTTAGTTTTTTTTTTTTTTTAGGAAAACACAGACACACCACGTACTGTAGGAGAAGATGTGTCAGGAAACGTGTTAAATGATGGGGTTAGTGTAATGAATATTCCTCATGGTAAACTGACCCCTATGTACATGTTCTTTTAATATTGCATTCTTACATGGTTTTTAATGCACCACTCATCAGCCTTCATTCAAATTGGCTTTTATTTTATTTTATTCTGCAGTAATTATAGTCAATCAGATCTAGGTCATTGTCTAGAAATGCCCAGTTCAGCCATGAAAATCTGTCTGAGTGCTGATTGGCTCCCTCGCCGCCGTGCAACAGCCTATCAGACACGTTTCTTCGCCCACGTAACCCTTCATAATCCAAACCAGATCTCCACCTACGAAATATTATGTCCTACATATCACCTCCGGCTGGTAAAATCCCCAAAACTGCTGATTATAAAACTGATCACAGCTGGCAAATATTTATAATGACTTTCAATGTTTATAATGATAAAAGCTAATAGACGCGACAGCGGCCGGTAAAACACATATAATGGGTTATAAACACAGCTAATGGCTGGTAAAAGATGGTTAAAGATCCCTACATATCGAAATGAGGAGACCGGAAACAGACTGGGTTTAAACCCACGAAAAGGGCTTTCATTTTATTCATGTTGACTTTTCTGGGCTGAGGTAAATCTGACTAAGACATGATGGAGATCACAAGAAAGTTTTCAAATGCTGTGAGAACTGTTTTCTTGTTAAACCTTCAACAAGTTAACAATTTATTCTGGGATTGTTAAACAAGTCCTGTTTAACCAGGTTTAATACTTAAGAGACATTTTTCTGAGCTCCGCACCATGTTACTGTTTTTATTTAAAATTATGAGGACATACCTTTAATATTTATGTGTAGGGATAAATCATTTATAATAAACACTGCTACATTCAATAAAGAAATAAGACTTGTTGGTTTTGGTGACTATAATCGTGTCACTCGCTTTAAAGAAACGGACTGGAGCATTATTTGGTACGTCGTTGTGACGAATAATCTGGGAGAACTAAAATATCACAAGGAGAATAATCTTCTGAAACTTGGAACTCTTCAGGGAGTAGTGATGTGTGACAAACGCGTACCTTAAAACAGAACACTCGACAATTAGAACGTAAATGACATCAAACCAAATTGGTAATATTTCAAACAGCATGGAAGGAGAACCTACTGAACTATAGACAATCTCTTACTGATGATAGAATCGTCTCTCTCTCCACATTAATAGGAGATAACAAAAACTATTATAGATTTCTATTCAACACAGTAACAAAATGAACTAGGAATACAACCACTACAGAGAGAAACACTCAATCACAGTCATTACAATGCAGTGAAGAGTTCATGAAATTTTTCACTGATAAGGTTGAAAATATCAGATGTGAAATTCAGGTTATTAAATTAAAACCAGACAGTATTATAACTAACCCTGTAGATGATAATACAGCAATATCAAATCAATGTTTAGAATGTTTTACTCCCCTTAGAGAGACTGAACTTGCTTCATTAACCTCTTCAGCCAATTCATCAACCTGCATACTGGAGTAACTGAACCACTTCTTGAATTTCCCCCTGGGAGATCGATCGATCGATCGATCTATCTATCTATCTATCTATCTATCTATCTATCTATCTATCTATCTATCTATCTATCTATCTATCTATCTATCTGTCTATCTGTCTATCTGTCTGTCTGTCTGTCTTCTGTCTGTCTACTTTTAGATATAAGCAATTCTTCCCTCAGCACTGGCTATGTACCTAAATCGGGGCGGCTGTGGATCAGGTGGTAGAGCGGGTTGTCCACTAATCGTAGGGTTGGCGGTTCGACTCCTGGCCCACATGACTCCACATACCGAAGTGTCCTTGGGCAAGACACTGAACCCCAAGTTGCTCCTGATGGCAAGTTAGCTCCTTGCATGCAGCTCTGCTACCATTGGTGTGTGAGTGTGTGTGAATGGGTGAATGAGACACAGTGTAAAGAGCTTTGGATAAAAGCGCTATATAAGTGCACCATTTACCTAAATCACTTAAATTAGCAGTTATTAAACCCCTGATAAAAAACACCTGACCTTGACCCCTCTCAACTGTCCAGCTATAGACCACTATAAAATCTCCCCTTCATCTCTAAGATCTTAGAGAAGGTTGTACACAGCAGTTCTGCTCGTACTTACATAGGAACAATATTCATGAAATGTATCAGTCGGGATTTAGACCTCATCATAGCACAGAGACAGCGTTAGTTAAAGTAGTAAATGACCTTCTACTAGCCTCTGATCAGGTTTGTGTCTCGTTACTTGTGTTACTCAACCTTAGTGCAGCTTTTGAAACAATTGATCATACTATTCTCCTTGATAGATTAGAGAATGTTGTTGGCATTAAGGGAACAGTCCTCTCCTGGCTCAGGTCTTATCTGACCGAGCGATATCAGTTCGTAGATGTAAATGGAGACTTCTTCACCCATAGCAAGGTTAAATTTGGTGTTCCACAAGGTCCAGTTTTAAGCCCACTGCTTTTTACCTTATATAGGCTACCTCTAGGGTTAAATAAAAGACTAATGCATCTGTAACATAAATAAAAGACGGACGCATCTGTAATATAAATAAAAGACTAACACATCTGTAACATAAATAAAAGACGGACGCATCTGTAATATAAATAAAAGACTGACACATCTGTAATATGACTAAAAGACTAACACATCTGTAATATAAATAAAAGACTGACGCATCTATGATATAAATAAAAGACTAACATATCTGTAATATAAATAAAAGACTGACACATCTGTAATATGAATAAAAGACTGACACATCTGTAATATAAATAAAAGACTAACACATCTGTAATATGAATAAAAGACTGACACATCTGTAATATGAATAAAAGACTAACACATCTGTAATATAAATAAAAGACTAACACATCTGTAATATAAATAAAAGACTAACATATCTGTAATATGAATGAAAGACTAACACATCTGTAATATGAATAAAAGACTAACACATCTGTAATATAAATAAAAGACTGACGCATCTGTAATATAAATAAAAGACTAACACATCTGTAGCATAAATAAAAGACGGACACATCTGTAATATGAATAAAAGACTAACACATCTGTAATATAAATAAAAGACTGACGCATCTGTAATATAAATAAAAGACTAACACATCTGTAGCATAAATAAAAGACGGACACATCTGTAATATGAATAAAAGACTAACACATCTGTAATATAAATAAAAGACTGACGCATCTGTAATATAAATAAAAGACTAACACATCTGTAGCATAAATAAAAGACGGACACATCTGTAATATGAATAAAAGACTAACACATCTGTAATATAAATAAAAGACTGACGCATCTGTAATATAAATAAAAGACTAACACATCTGTAGCATAAATAAAAGACGGACACATCTGTAATATGAATAAAAAACTAACACATCTGTAATATAAATAAAAGACTGACGCATCTGTAACATAAATAAAAGACGGACACATCTGTAATATGAATAAAAGACGGACACATCTGTAATATAAATAAAAGACGGACGCATCTGTAACATAAATAAAAGACGAACACATCTGTAATATGAATAAAAGACGGACACATCTGTAATATAAATAAAAGACTAACACATCTGTAATATAAATAAAAGACTGATGCATCTATAATATAAATAAAAGACTAATATATCTGTAACATAAATAAAAGACGGACACATCTGTAATATGAATAAAAGACTAACACATATGTAATATAAATAAAAGACTGACGCATCTGTAATATAAATAAAAGACTGACACATCTGTAATATGAATAAAAGACTGACACATCTGTAATATGAATAAAAGACTAACACATCTGTAATATAAATAAAAGATTGACACATCAGTCGGTAGAGCAGGTTGTCCACTAATCCACTAATCGTGGGGTTGGTGGTTCGAATCCCGGCCCGGGTGATCCCATGCCGAAGTGTCCTTGGGCAAGACACTGAACCCTAAGTTGCCCCCGATGGCAAGCTAGCACCTTGCATGGAAGCTCTGCTACCATTGGTGTATGAGTGTGCACTTGTAAGTCGCTTTGGATAAAAGCATCTGCTAAATGAATAAATGTAAATGTAAATGTACATATAGGAATCAAATACACAAATTAGTGATGGTTATTCCAGCAGCAGGAGCAGGCACTTTCAGCTCCCAAACGGTTCTTTATTTAGCACCACTTAGTATGTTTGGGGAAAAAAGGACAAAATGCTGATCAATTAATGCTATAAATGTGCTGCTGGATGGTGTTTGATGTTACTTGAGGCACAGGTGTGTCTTATGAGAACATCTTGAGATGATGGGTCGAATAGAAATTTCACAAGAAATAACAGATAACAAATGACTTCAGGCTCTCTTGCAGTCAGCAACCATCTCTTTTGTTTTGTCCACATTCAGAGACAGGATGTTGGCTCTGCACCAGTCTGTTAGCCACTGCACCTGCTCTCTGTATGCTGACTCGTCGTTCTGGCTGATGAGGCCCACCACAATCGTGTCATCGGCGAACTTGATGATGTGATTGGAGACGAGCATTGCTGCATAGTCGTGAGTCAGCAGTGTGAACAGCAGTGGACTACAGAGTACTGAGCCCTGAGGGACACCCATGCTCAGTGTAATGGTGCTGGAGAAGTTGTTCTCAATCCGGACTGATCCAGTTGCAGATGGAGGTGTTCAATCCCAGTAGGTTCAGCTTTCCAATCAGGTACTGATGAATGATTGTGTTAAATGCTATGAACAGCATTCAAACGTAGGTGTCCTTCTTGTCCAGGTGGGTGAGGGCCAGATGTAGAGTGGTGGCGATGGAATCATCTGTTGAGCGGATGGTGCGATTCATGAACTTCCACAACAAATACCATTATAATTGCATTGTTTTACTCACTTCCATCAAAATTAATACAATTTCCAGTCCTATATGGGTTTCAAAGTAAACAAATTCGCTTGCTGTTCATAAAGGAATGGTTGGAGAATCGCGTATCCAGCCCTGACTAAAGGAGTGAGATGATAGAAATAAAGGTGGAGTTGAGGCTGAAGAAGTGTCATGGGAGAAAGGTATATATATTCTTATATTCTTATATTCTCATATATACTTGAGTTGTGATTGAAAGTATTAAATGATCAGACTCCTGACCATGGTCATTGGGATGTACTCGCTACGTTCCCGCAATAATGTCACCATGGCGGATATACGGGAATCACAACGTTACATCGCTGGATGGTTATTTGGCTCCAGAAATAAGATGATCTTTCAGTCTCAATTAATGCTCTGTAATCACCCAGAAGATCCTTCCACGCTCGATAGTAGACATTCAAGCCAGTAAGGCTCCATTTGCGCTCCATTTTCCGACAATCACGACTCCTCCTAGAACAGTGAGCATGCGCACTACCCCGTTGCTTTCCTGGAGCGAGGCATTGGAGAAGGGTCTGGCTGCAGACTGTGGGTGACTGAAGCTCCACTGGAGCTCCACTCTCAAACAGGAAATACGTCACCTCCACTTGGAAAATTGGCGGGGTTTTTACATTCCATACTTCGCTGTGGGAAACATCAGCGATTTTCTCCCCTTCTATTCAGGTATTAATTCTAATGATTTTTTTTTAATATAATGTTGTATACTGTTTGTAGAGTGTGCAGATGTGAGTATTATATTGATTGCTTGTTAATTTAAATGTTTTAACGTTTTTTAGTTAAGAGATGCACGAATGCAAATCTCATTTTGAGCATGATTTAATGGCGCGAGACCACATATAGATAACATTTCAGTGTGTGTTTGTATTTATTGTTTAATTCTGTTTAGTGGTGATTGTTTGATTCACGTGTATTGAGAAGTGTAAATGTGAAGAGAATTTGAGGAATCTAACATTATGCATTTTCAGTTAAAACAATGAACTTTGTACGGTAACGTTACATGGTTTACAGATCTGAGCACGCGCATTAGGAACTCGTGGGTACGGTTTGTGGGCACGGTTTGTTAAACCGAGGGAACAGTTTAAGAGTTCATGAGTACAGTTTATAAACTGAGGGGACGGATTGGGGTTTTTTTCTCCCACAGATGACTTCCCCGACTGTCAGAGCTAGGATTAGCTTGAAGGATGCAGCAAACTTTACATTTTGAAGGTATGTTGCCACCCTAAAAGTCTAAGGCTTTTTACACATTTCTATTTGTCCTAGTTTTTTTCTATTATTCTGTTGTTTTACTTTTTGTTTCAGGGCAAATTTCAAACAGATGCAGATGACCATGCCGTGCTGTGGAGCATTACCACTGCCCCCACTGTTCAAGGACAGTTATAAGAAGAGTGGACATGGAAAGGCTTTTGGTCTTATGTTATAATCAGCTGACCTCACAGTCTATGCAGCCTGACCGGCCTCGTGCCTCTCCATCAGCCGAGTCGTACCTGGGTATGGTTTGTGAAATGAAAAGTAGTACATTAATAGATAGTACTGTCACAGTGGGAAAGCATGATGAACATATTTGGTCAATGTCAATTACAGACATGGTCGAAGATTTGTGCATTTTACACAGGAAGGCAGGAAGATGGGGATGGAAGTCTGCTGCCTTTTTTTCATGTCCCTAGGAAAAGGAGACAGCACTTTGGTAATATTTCAGTAAAAAGTAGTGAAAATAGCATGTATTAATGTGCAGCTGTTTGTTTTTTTTTTAAGGTTCCTACGATCCCAGCAAAGATGATGAGGGTTTCACAGGATAGGGCTGTGGCCACTGATATTTTGCAGGTATGTGCACATAATCACTTTAATGTTGATGAAATGACTTGCAATGACTCTACATTAAATCTTGTGTCATATCTACAGTTGCCTGATGACATTCTCCAGAGGATCCTTGTCTTTGTAGTTCTACAAGACGGCTGCTCTGCAATCCTGAGGTTGGCTCTGACATGCCAGAGATTTAACAACATTGTCAGCCAGGAGCATTTTCAGCAGGAGGCACACTTCAGGTGGCTTCATCGTGAGTTCAATAAGTGTGGTTGGCCCATCTTGGGTTTTTTTTTTGTGGATAAAACAATTAGGCGAGATTAATCTCACCTCTTCCATTCCCCTAACATGGGCAGTTAAAGATTTGTTCATTTATTGTCAGAATGTGACTTTTATTGTGTTTTGAAATTGAACAGGTGTAGTGAATTGGAAAAGACTTTCAGAGAGACACTGTCAAAGGTACAGAAAGCCGTACACCATCTCTAGATGCAGCCGCCTACAATGCAGGCAGCTTTACAAGGACTGTGGGTCTGGCTACCAGTGAGATGGACAACGGGGCGTGCTTCTGGGGTTTAACGCCTCAGATGACAACCCTGGCTACTGTATCTGGGATTGCTTTTTGGAAGATGGGGGTCTTGAACAGTGAAGTGTGTGCGTGCAATGTGTCTTTGATGTAACATTTTTGGTCACTTTTTTGTACTTCAAGTGTGTTTAACACTTTTAAATTAAACAATTCAATTAACTGGAAATAATTCATTATTTTACTGTGGTTGATTTGTACATGTTATTTTGCTTTAAATAGAAAATTCTGAAATTAATTTCACTATAATATTATTATATATTTAAAAAAAAGTCATAAAACGTAAAAGCTTAGTATACCGCTTCCATATTTTGCGTGGGGATTAGGTCAGGTGACGTTTATATATCCGCTCGGGCACAGTGGAGGTGACGTGTGTATGCGCTTCGGCGCAGTGGAGGTGACGTATTTCTGCTATTGAGTGGAGCTCCACTCGCCCCGGAAGTCTGCAGCCAGACCCTCTTGGGGTATTGGCATTTCGCCAGCAAGCACATGCGCACTGCACAGTCTCTGCTCGCGTGCAGGGTTCATTGCCTTTTTCGCCAGCACGTGGACTCGGTTTTGTCCCCGCCCCTGCCAGTCACGCACGTAAAGACTTCAGACTCCAGATCCCATCAGCCACTGCAACACACATGTGTTCACATCACACACTAAGAGACTCGGGACTTCATGTCCCATTAGCCACTGCAGCACGAGAGATCACATGTTTTCCCGCACCTGTCCCACGTTTGTGTTAATGAGCACTGATATGTGTGTGTGTATATATATATATATATATATATAAATATATATATATATATATATA
>JAFFST010048474.1:0-10496 GCA_022414735.1 Noturus placidus
GTCTAAAACACTACCCTACTGCATAGTGTCCGTCTGAAACACTACCCTACTGCATAGTGTCCGTCTGAAACACTACCCTACTGCATAGTGTCCGTGTAAAACACTACCCTACTGCATAGTGTCCGTCTAAAACACTACCCTACTGCATAGTGTCCGTGTAAAACAGAAACACAATGTGCGTCACCATGGCGATCTCTCAGCCCGCACTAATTAGTATGTTAGTGCGCGGATTGGGACCGAGCCGCTATGTGCACAGAGGAGCCGGTCATGCGTGCTTACTTTCGGGTCGGTCTCATAGTAGTGCTGCTGTGTCCGGATCCATCTTCCCACTAGGTGGTCCCGCACGGTGTTGGCCAGCGCCAGGTAGTAATCCCGTTTCGTGGCCACATTGCGGTCCTTCACCAGGGTGAAATGCAGGTGCCGGTTGAAATTGGTCTTAAGGTCGGCGACGTTTTCCACCCCGGCAAGACCGCGCACCGAGATCTGTTTCCTCCTGTCCTGATCCGTCAGAGGCTTGGACATGGTGACAAGATGAGGAGCTTTAGTTCAGAGGAGACGCTGAGCTGCAAGGACACGACGATTTAATCTCTCTCTCTCTACACTCTCTCTCTCTCACACTCTCTCTCTCACACACACACACTCTCTCACATTCTCTCTCACACACTCTCTCTCTCTCGCTCTGTCTCTCTCTCTCACACACACACACACACTTTGTCTCTCTCACACACACTCTTGCTTTCTCTCTCACAATCTCTCGCTCACACACACTCTCTCTCTCTCACACTCTCTCTCTCACACACACACACACTCTCTCACATTCTCTCTCACACACACTCTCTCTCTCTCGCTCTGTCTCTCTCTCTCTCACACACACACTTTGTCTCTCTCACACACACTCTTGCTCTCTCTCTCACAATCTCTCGCTCACACACACTCTCTAACTCTCTCACACACTCTCTCTTTCTCTCTCTCTCTCTCACACACACACACACACTCTCTCACACACACACTCTCACACTCTCTCTTTCTGCCACTCTCTCACTCTCTCTCACACACACACACTCTTTGCATGTTCTCCCCGTGTGTCGGGGGTTTCCTCCGGGTACTCCGGTTTCCTCCCCCAGTCCAAAGACATGCCTGTTAGGCTGATTGGCGTGTCTAAAGTGTCCATAGTGTGTGAGTGTGTATGTGATTGTGCCCTGCGATGGACTGGCACCCTGTCCAGGGTGTACCCCGCCTTGTGCCCGATGACCTCTGGGATAGGCTCCAGGTTCCCTGTGACCCTGAAAAGGAGTAAGCGGTTGAAGATGGATGGATGGATGGAAGTTATATTGTGTCTTGTCCGGTGGAATGAAAAAAATGTTCAGTGTTGAATAAACATTTTGAAATTGTAGTTTTTGTAATTGATTTTTTTTTCTTTGAAAAGCAAGACAAAAAATTCATTTCGGTGCATCTCTACTTATATTTGGTAATACAGAGTACCGTATATACTGTTAGTGAGATGCATATCTAACAGGAACAGTGTGGTGGTGAATCAGAGGACATAGAGATGCAGTTGTAGGTAGGAGCACAGACCGTATTAAAGGCTGTTGGATGTTGTTTAATAAAAGGAACTAAACGGAGCCACGCTTGTATCGCCTCATTTCTATGTGCCGTCCTAACATAGCCTACTGGAGCCTTATTAACTCACACAGTGTCTAATAAAAGTTGTTCAGCAAACACACCTGATGCTAAACCTTTAAAGTATTTACTTCAAATTTGATGTTTTCTTATTCTACGGTGTTCTGCAACCATATTCTCTCCTCCTCGGCTCGTCTTTGATTTTGATTTGAAAACTACATGCGCTGCAAACGCTCTTCTTTCAACAAGAGCTGAAATGATGCCAATCAGCATCAGCAACTGCCAGCAGTGGATAAAATGTTGGGGTGGCCAGTCAGATGTACCTTTCAGATTTGAAAATTATTTACATAGATTTTATGAAATGCAATGCATAGTGACATTCTGTTATTTATAATATAGAGTGATATTTTAGCAAACAACTGCAACAATAGTTATGCACAGACAATCAATCACTGGTCAAAATATCCCAAACGTTTTAGAGGAGGGGGGAAAAACCCCGGCCGTGAATCGTTTGGGAAATTAAAGAGTCGGCTCTTATTGGTGAACCGAGTCAAATGAACCAGCTCGCTGAAAAGAGCCGGAATTTTTTATCACTATGCTGTACAGGCGCGCGCACACGGTCAGGTCCGTTAGGTTATTGCACTGTAGGGTGCGTGCTGTTGACAGGCATGTTGCCAGATAGTGAGATTTCACCGTACAGCTGACCTTGTGCTATTATTTGCACTCCTGGGTATTGTATCTAATAAACCTACCATATATGACCACTTTATAGGTGACTAATAACTGTAGCCTGTTCGATACTATGGGTAGTTTGTTAGCCTCCCGGATATATCCCTCAGAGGTGATCACCACAGAATAACTGCTGATCACGAAATAGTTTAGATCACAGGTTCCCAGTCCTGGGAATACTGTACATACTTGATCTCTGTGCACTGCTTAAACACTTGAGCACAAAAAACTTTCACTGATTACGGTCTATTGCGCCTACCTCATGATGTGATGTATATATAGGCCCTACAGCGTGCTAGTTGTAAAGTATGTCCATTGTATTAAGCACTTTGTCATATTTAGGTTATACAGTGTCATTGCAAACCAGCGAAAAATTCATGGTATGTACAAGCTTGGCCAATAGTGGGGCAGTGCTGGCGGTTAAGGCCCAGCACGGCCAGGCTCTGGGTTACTGATCGGAAGGTCAGGAGGTTCAAGCCCCAGCACTGCCACAGGTGTGCTGCATCATGGCTGACCCTGCATTCTGACCCCAGCTTAATGACATTCTGGGGTATGTGAAGAAGAGAATTTCACTCTACTGTATGTGATCAATAAAAGACTCATTAATAAAACTGGTTCTGATTATTATTTATAGCTTGGGGATGGTTCATAATGAACAGAGGTTGGTTTTTAATCAGTGATTGTCCTAGAAATAGGAATTAACCTGCCAACCCTGGAAGAAAGCATCATTAAGAACTGAAACTACCATAATAAAATAAAACGATGCGAATGAAGTGACCAGTTCTTACAGGACCATGAAGATATTAAAATGTTCAAACTTTCAAGAAATTTCTCTTTTAAATCAATCGATTAAAAGTCATAACACTAAAGTATGGAAGTTTCTATTACTACCCAAAAAGAGGATTATGCTCTTAACAGCACATGCTGATGTGTTTTATTCCTCTTATACTACAAGTTTGCCAACAAATGAAGTTTTACTGAGCAACTTTTCATACTTTGTAACAGTTTATCTAATGATGTAGAACAGTTATAATGGCTGTAAACAGTCGTTTTCTCAGCATCTCAGTTCCCGGTCCTGAAATTAAGAAGATATTAAGAAATGATTTTTTACACGTTACCGATAAGCTGGAAAAAGCACAGTCACCTGCAATGAAGACTCTCCTGTGGCAGAAAACTGACCCCTACAAACCACTGAAACTGGACACTCCTTATAAAACACCATCACAATAAAAAAAAAATCAGCAACGAGGTTTAAACAGATTTGTAAACGTGTCTGAGCACATAGGCTACAGGAGAGCTTTAAATAGCAGCACTACCATAATAGGCACATTCCTGTTGAGATCCATGACAAAAAGCAGGACGCAAAAATGACCAGAATGACACTTCATTGGTCTTGTTTTCAGGTTATTCGTATTGTACCTCAACCGTCAAAGAGAACTCACCCTGGTGTTATTTTAATAGAAATGTAGAATCCCCTTTATTTTAAGAGTACAGGAACTTACCATATATTCACTTTGTCCATTTTGTACTGTACATACAATAAAAATAGTTGCGCACTTTAGGACTGGAAAGCTGCACAAACAAAGCAAAAAAAGAGATGGGGGTAGGGGGACAAAAATAAATTTAGACAACTATGAGAAAGACCTCAAACAAACCCAATGGACAAGGTTCACATCTTAAATCACTCCGTTTCAATTCCATAATTTTGCAGGAGGAACCCATGGTGAAGGTTCAAAAAAAGACCTA
Source organism: Noturus placidus (assembly GCA_022414735.1). Lineage (NCBI taxonomy): Eukaryota > Metazoa > Chordata > Actinopteri > Siluriformes > Ictaluridae > Noturus > Noturus placidus. The sequence goes on from JAFFST010048474.1 coordinate 4,096, forward strand.
TAAACCAGTTTATTTAATCTTTCCTTGATGCAAAATCCTCAGACTTTCAACTTGTTTGAGTTGAGTGGAGCTCACAAAAAGACACTACAGTGAGAAAAGTGGGGCACAAGAGTGGGACGGTTTTCTTGCAGAAGCAGTCAGGAATACAAATGTAGTTAAACTCCTGTTTAACATCAATCAAGTGAAGTAGCTTCAAGTCTTTTATGCACAGACATTCTAAAATAAATCCTAAAACATAAGTGAAGAATATGCCCACCTGTTTGTTACTATGTAAATGTGAAGCCATTTCAACTTTTATTTAACTGAAGTAATAGTTAGAAAAATATTCAAAACAATTTTTTTTTTTTTTAAGATATGAATTAACAAAAGAAAGCTTTTGGATGCCAAATATTTTTGGATTCATTACAGAGGAAATTGATTTTGTAATGCAGGGGAGGGAGAAAGAAAAAAAAAAAAAAAAGGATGCTTAACATAACTATTCAATTACTATGGTCTGGAATGTCACTTAGCACTGAAATTTGTGCCAACCAATGAAACGAAAGCCCTGCAAAACACTCATACCATTCCCTTCACATCAAAAAACAAAAATAATCTACCAATTGAGCAAACACTACAATTTTAAAATCAGAAACAAATTAAGTTAAGCAAATGTACACGTCAACTACGCCTGCCTCCCCCTGCCCTCTTGTATTAACAAACAAGTAGAACCAAGTCATGATGTCCTCCAGCTTTTAGTATGTGGTTAATGTGGGGGTATTTAATTTTGGGGTGGTGGGGGTGGTGGGGCAGGTGGCATCCCAAATGGAGGCATTCCTGGGATTCCCATCATGGTAACAAAATTGGGGTCCATGGGTGGTGGAGGTGGAGGGGGTGCATACATCATGCCTGCTGAGCCTGGTGGTGGTGGAGGGGGAGGAGGAGGGGCACCAGGGGGCAGTGGGGGCTGAACTCCAGGAGGCGGGGGCACCATGGAGGGGTTTCCCATAGGAGGAGGGGGCTGGGCAGCAGAGCTAGCGGCTGACTGGGGTTGCTGCCATGGAGGCAGGTTACCCGTAGCTGGGGTAGAAGTGGTTGTGGTATCTGTAACAAAGACAAAAAACTATTTAACACTCAAAAATTGAGTCTTGAGTTGAGTTGGATTGAGTGCCATACACGAGTATAAAATACATTGCCTATGGTGCGTACTTACTCTGCTGCCATGGCAGCGGGGCACTAGTTGCCATGCTGCTGGTAGGTGGAGGGGGTGGGGCCTGCTGTTGCCAAGGTGGCAGAGGCCCGGATGGGGGTGGGGGAGGTTGGTTGTTTGGTGGAGGTGGAGGCGGTGGCATCATGCCCATAGGAGGAGGCAACAAACCTATAAAAGCGAAAAAGAATTTTAGGGATAAATAAGACCTTGTGCCTTGCATTCTATAATGCCATCCATGTATGGTTCAATGACAAATTTGCTTTCTGCATTCATTTACAGAGTTTATATTTTATCTGATATGCAACTCACCCATCGGGTGTCCATGAGGAGAAGGGCCCTGGCCCATGGGTGGAGGGGGAGGTTGCATCCATGGTGGGGGCATGCCATTAGGGTTGGGAGGCATGGGTGGTCCACCCATGTTGGGCATAGGTGGAGGGAAATTGTGGGGACCTCCATGACCACCTGGACCGCCATGCATGCTATGGAAGTTCCTGTTGTCTGAATGGCCTGAGTTCATCCAGGGAGGACGGTTCTAGACAAGAGATGGGAGAGAGTAAGGAGGAATATGGTATGAGTAGGGTAGAGGGGTGTTTGCAGGTCATACCAGAAATGACCAAATCATACAAAATTTTAAATTGTGGGTATGTAGTCCTGCTATTATAGATTTACTGTTCTTTAGAGCTCAGATCCACACTTATCCCACACGTGTGATCCAGATAAAGGTGGAGAAACAGAGCAGAACAACCCTGGTGTACTCACTGGAGGTGGCTGGTTGCTGTTAGGTCCAGTTCCTCGAGGGCCACTGTTTGGGTTGTTGTGTCCACCGCCGGGTGCAGGAACCGGAGCCTCTCCCAGCTCTGCCATTAGAGACAGATACTCTTTATCCATACGGGCCTTATCCTGGGCTGACTGGGGTGGATCACCTTGCCTCTGGGTATAAGTACTACAATGGGATGAGATTCTAAATTGAATACATGACGTTCTCAAAATTGGACACACTACTGCAATATAACAAACACTTCAATAGGGATTCAAGGACAGGTCTGGACTGTTACCTAGTAAACTTGCAGTCAGAGGCGATATGTCCAGCTCCTCCACACTTTGTGCACAGGGTAGTGTTGGTAATGCTACGAGGCTCAGAATTTTGCCAAGGGCGCAGAATCCTGAAGAAGGAAACAAGGTTGTGACAGTGCTAGAAGACAGATTATTTGGTTAATTTCATAGACAGGATGGAACGCTATTCATATGCCTGTAAGACATGTTTTACAGAAAATTATTGCTTTAGAAAAAAAAAAAGTTTATAAGTTTATAATATCAAGGTCTTATTTTTCCCCCCTTCTCATTCTCCAGCTGTACTGAACATTGCAATGTAATCATTACAAAAAAAATCCATCACAAAAAAAAAATGAAGGGGAGGGGGGAAGAAAAGAAGAACGTGACAATTTCCACAGGAAAATAAAGACATTCACAAGTTCAAGCATCCAATAAATTTCCTTTAAAATCAGTTTAGAACATTTGAAGTTATCATACTCTAGTATCTGTCAAAATATCTGCTGAGCCAAGACTCTGACCGACTCTTTTAAACAGGAAGTGAACTGGCTGGTTGGATGTTGCAGACCCCAAACCTTCATTGTTTGCCTTCATGTTGCCTGTCGATTCAGAAAACATCCACTCTTCTATCCATCTTTCAGACTTGAACAGTTTTTGGAAGGTCAACTTTAAAAGGAAACTGAGAAGGGGCTGTGCTTATGCTTAATAGCCATTTCAAAGCAGGCCGATAAACAGGGTTGTAATTGCATATGAGAAAATAGAGTCGTTCTACTATAAAATTTGTCTATCAAGAGTATGAGACTTTGCTTGTAGACCTAGGGCTAGGGTATATAAAGCTTAAGGACTGGTACCTGTTATCGTCCTCCCTCAGAGTGCCATTGAGTCGAGCCAGCTCCCTCAGCTGCATCTTCCTTAAGTCATTCTGATCCTCTGGGGTCTCAATACCCTGCTTCAGGATATTACGGATCTAGAGAGAACGCAAAAAGCAAATTCAGCCACAAGCTTCACAAACAATTGAGAAATAACATCACTGTAGAGTGGCCTATAAAAGACTGTGTCCTACAGTCATAACTGACCTGCTCTACGGCCTTCTTGACGTTCTCCATGGTGTTGGCAGTGACCAAGGCATGTAGAGGCTCGTCCTCTCCTGGGAGCATCTGTCCATCCTTACGGCCCACTTTACCCTCCTTAACAGAACCCTTACCACGAATCATGATCTTCGCACAGCACTCTTTCTCAATGTTCTTCAGCGTGTTGCCACTGTGTACCATAGAGGAGGAATGCAAAGGCAGTCCAGTTAAATCTGCACGTACCCTGAGACCGTTGGTTTTGTTTAACAATTCAACACATTCATCTAGGGTTAGGGTTCAAGGGTCAATTTTTGTCTCAGACACCCTCACTTTATTAGCAGCGTCCAGTGATGTATGGAGGGCACATACCGTGGACCAATGAGAAGTCCAACAAAGTTTATTTCTGGATACTCGTCCTGTGGGATCATCACTTTATCACTGACTCTGGTGGCTGGAGGCCTGAAACAAAGACAGACAACTATTAGTAATGGTTAGTAGACAATAGCTCAAAAGCTAATACAATCAAACTTTACCACCAGCCAAGAGGTCAGAAACACTTACTTATAATCAGCAGGTGGCTTAAACTCAGGGTTCAGCCCAACCATCTCAGTGATTAGTGAATGCCTCTCCTCTTCCAGTTTTTTTCTGGTGCGGTACTCACGTGTGTTCAACCTCTTCCCCTCGCTGTTATAGATTGGCTCGGGAGAAGGGGACCTGTTGGGGAAAATCGAGAATACACAGACAGAAAAATGTACCCACAATTTACAAAAACAAAATTCTTTAAAGGAACGGCAAACAACAATCGCTTCCCTAAACCTAACAAAACCCTAATTTATTTTCAGTTGTTTTTTTATGGTCACTTTAGAAGTGCACAGGATGCCCCAGAATCCTATCACACCAGAGCATAGTGATGGGGGGGGGGAAGACTGAAGTTTGGCAGAAAGAAGGGGGAAAACCTTTTTTTTTTTTTAAACCACTGAGGAGGATTAGAAATATAAGGATGCTCTCAATTTTAGATATGGCAGCATATGAAGCCTGGCTGGGATACCCAAACATCAAAACAGGTAATTGTATCTACTGTATCTAGAACAGGGGCAAAAAAAATAAAAAAAAAAAAAAAAAAAAAAAAAAAAAAAATCAATCAATGTCCACCTTGGACAGACGGGGCAACCAACACAATTCGGGATCAGTATCTCTCTGTGGAAACTGAACTACCCCTTCACACTGGAGCAGGTGACGCTCTGGCATGAGAAGTCTTTGGATGAGTGTAGTAGACTTCACACTCCTGAGAAGAGCATTCTAGCTTCGGCTGCAATCGTTACCTTACCCTTGGATGCTGCTGAAAACCTGTTATGCTGCGTTATGAAGCTCTGTGCTTGAAAAAGGTTACGAGAGGGGAATTTGGGTTAGAGAAAATGGATTATGATTAGACAATAAACCTTTGAGAGAGGTCTCAAAAAAAGAGAGACGACGTTAATAGGTTCATGAGAGACAGCGCAAAAAGAAAAGTGAATCAACAAAAAATACCCCCAAGATTAAAGTCTCTCGTGTTTGGCCTGCAAACTCCAGCGCTGGCAACCTGAAAGACCCTCAACATTTTTTTTTGGCGTAGTGGAAGTGGGGGGTGGGATCCTAAAATCCTGGAGCGAGCGAATCTTCACAAACATACCTTGTTTTTGGCCGTGCTGTGGAAACTTCGGATTAGGATCATGCTGGAGAGACTATGGCAGGAAGAAATAGCTGGCTAGCAAAGAGAGACTCGTGCTTGAGCAACATTAAAATTCCAGCTTTAAAATGAAAGGCTTATGCAAACTATGTGCAAGCCATCATTGTCATTAGGATTATGGTTACACCAGAAAGGACAGTGTTCTCCAAGAGGGGTCTTCCAGTGTGGAAATCTGGCATACTGTGAAAACTCCTGGACAACTTGGTGTAATCCCCTTTATGGAAAATCATTAGTGACCTTCACAAGAGTCAGCAATTCAAAACTGAAGAGGAGAGTGTTTAAATATCAGTAAAACTAAACTACGGATTTTAGTAGGGGCTGTCTTAGCAGAGCTTAATCTGAAATACAGAAATGAATATGTATTTTAAAATGTTCAGCTACACGTTCAAACCTATGACTAAAAAGGGAAAACATACACCTACAACTGATTTTCTTCTTAATCACATTCATACAACCCACTTCTTTCTTTCAGCTATTCTTTAGTGCAGTTACACGACAAATCTCTATAACACATGCATATAACTGTACTATGTATACATGACAAACAATAAAAAAATTCAAAGATTACAAATATATATATATATACAGTGGTGTGAAAAAGTGTTTGCCCCCTTCCTCATTTCCTGTTCCTTTGCATGTTTGTCACACTTAAGTGTTTCGGAACATCAAACCAATTTAAACAATAGTCAAGGACAACACAAGTAAACACAAAATGCAATTTGTAAATGAAGGTGTTTATTATTAAAGGTGAAAAAAAATCCAAACCATCATGGCCTTGTGTGAAAAAGTGATTGCCCCCCTAAACCTAATAACTGGTTGGGCCACCCTTAGCAGCAACAACTGCAACCAAGCGTTTGCGATAACGTGCAATGAGGCTTTTACAGCGTCCTGGAGGAATTTTGGCCCACTCATCTTTGCAGAATTGTCCTAATTCAGTTACATTAGAGGGTTTTCGAGCATGAACGGCCTTTTTAAGGTCATACCACAACATCTCAATAGGATTCAGGTCAGGACTTTGGCTAGGCCACTCCAAAGTCTTCATTTTGTTTTTCTTCAGCCATTCAGTGGTGGACTTGCTGGTGTGTTTAGGATCATTGTCCTGCTGCAGAACCCAAGTTCGTTTCAGCTTGAGTACACGAACAGATGGTCGGACATTCTCCTTCAGGATCTCTTGGTAGACAGTTCCTTTTATCACGGCAAGTCTTCCAGGTCCTGAAGCAGCAAAACAGCCCCAGACCATCACACTACCACCACCATATTTTACTGTAGGTATAATGTTCTTTTTATGAAATGCAGTGTTCCTTCTACGCCAGATATACTTGGACACACACCTTCCAAAGAGTTCCACTTTTGTCTCATCGGTCCACAG
>JAFFST010048474.1:10972-34138 GCA_022414735.1 Noturus placidus
GGTTTGATGTTCCGAAACACTTAAGTGTGACAAACATGCAAAGGAACAGGAAATGAGGAAGGGGGCAAACACTTTTTCACACCACTGTGTGTATATATATATATATATATATATCTCCCATTCGTCTGGTGGGAATCAGCCAAAACCGTAGTGAAATATATATATTTTTTTAAACATTTGATGAAGCACATTATATTAGACACCCACCACCAACATCAAGTGCTCCATTAAGACAAATTTTAAGCTCAAATTCTGTGCATGAAAAGCAAAACAGTAAAGTGACATCATCTAGTGCAAATAGTACAACTATGATTAAACACTGGAATTTAATTTAAAAAAATTCTTCTACCCTATAGAAATCTACTGTTCTATAGAAAAGAAAATAGCAATTCTTGCTAATAATGATGTCTGAATATACCTCAAATCTGGAATATAGTTACTCTCCCTATATTATTTAAGTAAAGGAAGCATGCAAAATATACAGATATCTAAAACTAGAAACAACTTGATAAACGTTTTAAACAGCAAGTTGTTAACGTGCACCAATTATGCTTTTTCAGATATTAACTTTCATGTAGTGTGTTATACTGCTCTTCATGAAAAGAAAAAAATAATATATATTTTTTTAAGTCTGCAAAGTATCAAAAATCAAACGCGCACGACAAATGGAGTTATTGACTCCCAGAAGAAGGAACCAATTCTGAAACGAGTTGTCAGTAATTCCAGACTTACTTTCTGTACTAACATACGTAGGTTTGTAACAAAAAACACTCCACCTCTGGTCTTCACAGGCTGCTCGTGAACATATACTTTGACCCACTCTCAAACATTACAGTTGAGGTTGCGTTCTAAAAGAGTTAAGTTCATATCTAGAAGACGTTGTTTTCCACGCTGAAAACGCAAAACCACTTTGCATGGACTCGCAAAGGATGAGGATGTAAAGCATCAGTGGTTAGAATGCATTTTAAAACGATACCATGGTAGTTCAACTCTGACCTTTGTTTGTTTTCCCGTCATTTCACTGCTTCTCAAATCTAGCTGAAGTCAAGCCTGGATATGCGAAACGATTATTCATTAAAGACGGGACCGTACACACTTTATTTGGACCATCTTGCATCTCTGGATCACAACCTGCAAGTTGGATTAATTATTTATGTATCTATTTTCTACCGAGTGTTCCAAATGCGTAGAGATTTGTGTTGAATATATGTACAGCCAGTGCACAGCTGTAGGCTTCTGCTAACCACCTAACTCACGCTATTGGCAAACTACATTGATCTTCCGACATATCGGACTCGATTGATAAGGTAAAACCGACATTACGGAGATGAAACTCTGACACGGTAGTGGGCGTTTCCTTTCCGACACGCGCTATAAGCGGAAGACTAATCACAGAAGACTTGCACATCTGACCAATCAGAGCAGGGTATGCTCTCTGAAAGGAGGAGTTTTGAGTGAATCCTTTAGAAGGAATCATTGAAAGAGTCATGTTTGACACAGGTGGTGGTGGGGGGGGGGGGGGGTGACGCAATGTAAATTATGAGAAAATTAAATTGCGTTTTGACCTTGGATGCATGTAAACCTATTGTATCAAACAAAATGAGGCATGTTTAAAAACCATAATAGGTGCACTTTAAGGATAATATAAACTTAAATTGCCATTTGTACTCACTTGAACTAAACCACTTTGGGGGAGGGGCTTAAAAAAGAATTAAAGAAAATAAATGACATTTGATGGGATTTAAGCCATTTGTATTAAAAGCTAGTCAAGTTTCTAATGTGAAGGGGTGAATGACTGTAGAAAGGATAGTGTAAAGAATTTAGTTCACTTGTGATGTCAAAATGTGAAATGCTTCCTTTACTTTAATATGAAGCGCTTAGCTTAAAGGTGAATGCCAGCAAAACATCAACATTTTCATATTTGCCTTGCTGATAATTTAATATGATACTGCTTTCCAGTATAGAGAAATATTACTTCTGTGTTTTCTTATTAAACCAGTATACATGTCTGGTGGTTGAAAAAAAAAATAATTAAAATAATTCTATATACTGGAAAGTGTTCATCTGGTCAAATGGCATTTTCTCGGCATGTCACAGACTGACGAATACGAAAATGATTTTTGGGCAGAATTACCCTTAAGTGCCAAGCATTCATCATGCCTTTGCCTATCCAGATAAAATGGTTAACTGAAGTGGGGGGGGTCGGTCCCAACTACTTTGACCACATATACATTGATAATAAAAGTGCCAAGCAGTATAATGATGTTTTTAAAGTGCTACATGTTAAATAAATAAACACAGGAGAAGCAAAGACATGATATCCCCCAAGATAATACCTGGATGATTACCAAATTTAGTACCTGCTTAAGCACTACCATGGCTACATTTCTAAAAGACACGACTGAATTACTTTCCTTATATGTATAGTTTGTTTAAAACAGAGCCATGTTCTTTTAAGATTTGGCTTCATAATTGACGACAGATAAAAAGAGGTAAAGAAGGTGTTACTGTTGTTGGGTTTAAATGGTTATTCCGACCTGTCCTCAGGATTAACAGGGATTCCCAGGTCTCCTGTACGCAGTTTACGAGTCAGGTCTTCGATCTGCAGTTGGACTGGAAGAAATCAGGTTAGGAAAGAAAACAAAAAACAAGGATGGAGAAAAATGTGGTTAGCAGAAAAAAACACCCAAAACAAAGAGAGCATTTCATTTCTCTGTGGCACAGTCTGATTATAAGTCATAAAAAGAAACAATAGGATTAACATGATGCATAAGATTTTCAGTGCTATAAAAAAAAAAACATTCTGAAACCCTTCCTAATATCTGGAAAGAGCAGACATACAGCTTTGGACTAGGAATCATAACTCCTATGCTCCTAGGGAGCCTGTAATGAAAGCAACGTTTCTTAGACACGCAGCAGAAGCAGTAGATACACATGTTAAACAGCTGAAGAAAAAAATGGACAGTTAAAATTTACATAACGTGGGAAGGGTTTCAATTTAATTTCACAATCATTTCACAAAACATTTAATGAGAAAACGTTCACTGAGGCAGGCTTCCACTGAATGCCACCACTCTCTTATTTACACATCTTTACTATCCAGTTTCACAGAACCTTGCTATGTTGCCTCTTAAAATCACTGATTTCAGGTTATTCTGAACAAGTGGTGCCACAAAAAGGAAGTCTGCCTGAGGAAGGTGTAGTTTCTCTGAAAACTGACAAGTAACCATTCCTAAAAGTTTAATGATCCATGCTGCATCACAACACTTACATTTCACTGTTTTATTGTGAACGCACCAGATTTGCGTTGTCACCGAGAAGAAGAAGAAGAAAATAAATAAATAAATAAATAAATAGAAGCACAGGGAGAAAGTACGGCTGAGGATAAAGTCTCAGGCTGTGTGAACATTGCTGATGTCATTAATGGAAATTGACGATGACTGACAGAGCGCATGTGCTAACCCACAAGCCCGTAGAGACGGAAAGTTTTGTGTTGCATACAGCGTACATGATGTGTTTCGCCTATAACGAGAAATATGCCAAAAACAACAGGTGAAGATATCTACACAAATTCTAGAACACTGGAATACAAGTGGGCTTCGGGAGGGATCAACTATTATATTTTAATACTCGTCATTAACTTGTACCATCATCAACAGGGCCACTTTAGTGGTGACTTACCAGAAACAAGATCTATCTAACTCTATGCATTTATCTAACTAAATGCATTTGCATAGTTATAGTTTCACATATTAAATTTTAGATGTTTGTAAAACAAAATCATCAAACTGACCAAGGTTAACCTGGAATAATAATTAGGCGATTATGATTTAACCTGCCTATAGCAGTTTGCGCTGCAAAACCCATGCAATTAAACAGACCTAGGTGGAATGGATTGAGGAAATATTTGTGAAGGGACCGTGTATAAGATTAGTCACATGCGGTTTGGAATACAACTGACAGAAATGGAAACACCACACTGATTACACAGCACACACACACACACACACACACACACACACACACACAGGAGATGAAGATGACTGCAATTCATGTTAGCCCCACTTTGCCTGCTCTGCAGCCAATCAGATTCCGGTTAAAACCTTTTCCATGGTTAACATGAGCAGCAATGATATCCTACAGCCAGACAACTCACACCATCAGAGAGACTGTGGGTAATATTACTGGGACAATATTATAAACAACTCAATCACAGTGCACAGTTTGTGCAATTTGAAAGCATCCCTACCAGAATTTGAGGCCGATTTAACGTGACCCTGTATTCGTGTATCAAATATGCCCAGACATTAAAGAACAACACTGCAAACGAGTAGAGCTAGACTGCATCTTACTACGCTAGCAGCGTTCTGGCATGCGTGTTCATTAATGTCTGAACAACATTGTTCATTAATGTCAGTTCAACAACCACGTCCTCTGAATGATGTGCAAATTGTTACGAAGCAATGGGCACATAACTTCTCATACTGAAAAGAAATGAACTGAAAAGGGAGCTGTTGGGATGTAGAGAGGAAGTATAAACTTTACAGGGTGTCCACCAACAAGACAGATTAATCAATCTCAGACATTCAGAGGAGAAATCAAGTGCCATATTTACCTATATAAGCTCTCTCCTGTTCACGAGAAAGGCCGGGAGGGATGACTGTGGGCATTCCTGGGATAATGGTCTTCTGATCAGGGGTCTCGCTGCTCCAGCGACTCTTTTTCCTCTTCTTCAGACTCATATCTGTCAGACAAGGGTATTCAGGTATCAATGAACAGCACCATACCAAACGTGTACACATCAGATTTAGAGAAAGGACCGAGACACTGGTGGTAGACGCATAATGTACGAACACTTCTTGTAAGTTTGATCGGGTAAATCATAGAGATACAGGATGCTGACCATATTCCATCAGTTTCTGTAGTATGCAAACCCATTCATCAATGAAAAGAAACCACCGAGTGTGTGCTATTGGCCAGTTGTTTTTTTTTTGTTTTTTTTTACCCACACCAGCCTAACTGGTATGAAGTTATAATTGTACAACTTCACCATTGCATATCTAGCCTTTAATCAGGATGAGTTGTGTTTAAAACCCTATTAATGGTGATACACTCTTTCCAGTGCCAAACTACCTGCCACCCAAGTCCTGGTGTTGTGCTAATAATAGTCTACCAAACATTATTTGGTCATATGGCAGCCTCAATCCAATCCATCAATGGAATATTCGCTGATAAATTGTTCATAATGAAAGACAGACTGGCTAATGGGTGCCTAACCAAGAACACGCATATAAAAATAAACATGCCTCTGTAAAGATGTTTTCTACCTAGCACTTTAATAACCTTTGAGTACTGCAATAAAATTGTGTACATCAGTTAGCATAACTAAGTAGATACGATGTTGTGGTGGTAGTAACTAGGGCTGTAATGATCAGTCTAACATTGTCTACTTGGATCAGAAAAGTTTGTATGGGATTTGTATGGGACACCAGTTTGTATGGGATTTCTGTCATGTTCAGTTTTGTTGGGACTGTTGCGCCCAAAAACGCTTTATTGTGCCGTGGATTTTTTTCTTCTTCAGAATTTGCGACAACTTTTGCAGAAAAATATTTGAATCCACAATTGTATTTGCACAAATTATTTTGTAGGGCGGCTGTGGCTCAGTTGGTAGAGCGGGTTGTCCACTAATCATAGGGTTGGCGGTTCGATTCCCGGCCCACATGCCTCCACATGCCGAAGTGTCCTTGGGCAAGACACTGAACCCAAAGTTGCTCCTGATGGCAAGTTTTTGCCTTGCATGGCAGCTCTGCTACCGTGAGTGTGTGTGTGCGCGTGTGAATGGCTGAATGAGACACAGTGCAAAAGCACTTTGGATAAAAGCGCTATACAAGTGCGCCATTTTATTTATTTAAATGTAAACCTTTTAGCTTTACTCATTTGAATCAAAGAGTTTTGGCTGAATGCGCGTTGTGATGACGCGTCTTGGTCCAAATCTGCGTTAGTATCGAACAATTGCAAGCTTCTCCGAATTTTGCAGCATTTGCTTGATTTTGTGTTCATTTCTGCGATTGCAACAATCGCAAAATCATGGCGAGCCCGGAGACACATCCGCTCATAACCATCCTGTTGGGGGAAAAAACAAAACAAACAAACAAACCACAGAAAGTCTGATGGTTTCCACTACAAATACCATTACAAACCATCAGCTGATAAACCATTAATGGTCCTTAATTGGTATCCACTAGATACCATGCAAGGACCAGTAATGGCACCAACAGGAGGCAACAAATTACCAGTAGGGACCATTACAGTTTCTATTAAAATCAGTACACGTTCTTGGAGGGTTTCTGGTTTTTTTTTGGGGGGGGGGGGTCAAGGTACACGTTACATATTGCGCAATTACAAAATGGCGACCTCTGTACGTATTCCTTTTAAATCTTTACTCGGTCCAGCGTATACAATACCATTCCTCCTTGAATCAGCAAAGCATTGGGCACAGTGGGGGGGGGTCCTTGTTGAAATATCTGGCTAATCAGATATTTTAAAGAAAATTCTCTGTGTATTTTCTATGAAATTGTACGTGCAGAAAGATGAACACGGTGCTACAGCGTGAGGCTGCACTACAGTCTCTGAGCCGCGGCGAACAAACACCAGGCTTTGGCTTGGAACATTTTCGAATAGTCGACAATGGGTTTTGGAAAAACTTGTGCAAAAGTAGTCTTGGTGTCTCGCGCCTTTGAATCGAAGTTCTAGAACGTTCTGGAGCGGAAGCCCCGCGCGCGTGCACCAAAATGAGCTAATGCTAATTAAACAATCTCCCACGCTGATTATACTTTACCTCCCATCTGAGACTGCGGTCCGACAATGGGTGGGGTTGGAAATGGACCAGCAGCCCCGGGAAATCCTGGGAAAGCAGCACCCGGCATCTGTGGAAAGTTTTGGAGCGGGAAAGAGGCCGGAGGCCCCGGCGGAGGCATTAAACCAGCACCGGGCCCCGAGTCGAAGCCCCGCTTAGCGCCGATACTCGGGTGCAGCTTCCCCAGCGGGGTTGCGTTTGCTCCCGTTGCCATTTCCTGGTGAATTAATTTTTCCTCTAATCGGTCGAGTTTCTTCTACTAAAAAATTAAGAATAAAATCACAAGACCGCCGTCTTCACGAAATTAAACTGGACCGCACCGAATACTTTACAACCTTCCTGTGTCACGATATGGTTGACCAAGATGGCGCCGTTAAGGTGGACAAAGAACGTTCAGGGTCGACCTAGACGCGTTCTCATTGGTCAAAATAGGTGTCAATCATTACGTTTCAAATCTTATTGGATGGATATTCCGTAGGGTTGTGCCGCCTTGATTCTTGATTTAATTTTTACCGCTATTGGATGAATCGACGCTCACTAACCAGGGCACTAAAATACCCCATGCTGAAGACGCATGGAGGAGAGCCATGTTCATTATACAGTGCATACTGTCCTTCAGGTTTAAAAGCTATAGCACATAGGGAATTTTGAGCAGCTATTTGTAGGGAATAGGGTGCTGTTTCGGACGTGGAATGACTGGGTGATTTCAGGGGTAGAGATGGTTGATACACGTGGATTAAAAACTCCAAAAAAAAAAAAAAAAAAGCTCAGCCATTTCGAGCTGGTCGGGGGAAATAATTTTGTCAGCACCAGACTCCATGCCACAGTCAAACTTCCTGCAATAAATACAATTTTCCAGTTTATTCTAGTCTGACACCTGAGCATCATATAAACTTCTCAATTGATCCAATGGTCATAAGTGCGGTTTTTCCAGCTTTTTGATATGTGCATATCATATTTGATTACATATTTGCACTCATTAATCCATCATGATCATTGGCATATCTAATGAAAAAAAAAAAGGTATATGAAGACGGACGATTTTATAAACACACTTAGCATATAAAAAAAATAATAATTAGAAAACAGTGAATAATAGAATAGGTTTATTAGAATATAAAATAATAGTTATAAGGTAATAGTTAGGGTTGGCATGGTGGTTAATGGTTGGTACCGTTGGCTTGCACCTCCAGGGTTGGGCACTTGAATCCCGTCTCAACCCTGAGGCGCTTGCATGTTCTCCCCTTACCTAGATGGTTTCCTCTGGGTGCACAAGTTTCCTCCCAGCCCAAAGACAACCGTGTAGGCTGATTGACATTTCCAAATTGTCCAGTGTGTGAATTTTGCCCAGCGATGGGTTGGCACCCCATCCAAGATGTCAACAAATAACACGCCACAAACGAACCTTCTACATATTTACAGAATACTATACTTTCTAGTAAGAATGCAGACGCAGTGGAGCCATGATAAGCGAGTAGTCATGAAAGGTGACTTATAATGAATGAAACAGAGATACACTCACAAAAAGGGTCAAGAGTTTCCCATGTTCTCCTCATTTCCAGTTTTATCCCACCTCCCAAAAACATGCAGGTAGGTGGATTGGCTATACAAAATCGTCTGTAGGTGTGATTTTGTGTACATGGTGCCAAGCCATGGACTGGTTCCCATCTAGCATGTATTCCCACCCTGCACCCAGTGTTCCTGGGATAGACTCCAGGTACGCTGCGATCCTGACCAGGATAAAGTAGGTACCGAAGAGTAATGATTAATGGTTTAATTTAATATAAGTGGGTATAGAGGTAATCATTATTTCAAACAGGACTCTGTGCTTGGCTGTCACAGGGTGTGTGTTAAGGTATATATACAGTAGACTCAGTTGGTATATTGTTAGGTACACTCTTACCTGAACGCTGCTTCATCTATAACACTTATACCAGCACAGATACACACTACATCATCACAAATAGTGATGAATCATATGTGATGTAATGTTTATCAAGTTGGCTCTTTTAAGTTAACATACATTGTTTTGTTACAATTTCAGTTTTATTAATTCAGTTGCAGTGTTTAATAAAATAAAAATGTGAAAGTTGTTTTTATAACTACTAGCATATACAGAACACACAGACATGTCTGCATATATTGCCTTTATTAAGGAATAAATTGCAGTACAACTTGTAATATTAATATTGTAATTAATATTACAAGGATAAATCCTATCACCAGTGCAACTGCTGCTACTACTGCCTATGACCTTTCCACTGGGATCATTTTATTACACAAGAAATTGGTTCATTTAATTAAAAACATCAGAACACTCTTTGTAGTGGTCTAATTTTAATGTAGTACAGATCTATAAGTTTACTAAAGGGGTCAGTACATTTACAATAATCAAACAAAGTTATCTTTTGTATCAATTTGTATGAAGTGCTGTAGAAGTTGGCCTTCGTGATGAATATTCATGCTGAAAAATTGTGAAGCACAGGAGGTGAACTGATTGTTCCCCTCACGGAAATAACAAAACCAACAGTATTAAAAAAAATAAAATCACTGAATTCTAAGCAAGTACCAAAACTCCTTTTTTTTTGTTTTGATAGTAACAGAAATCACATAACGCGTTTCAACAAAGAAAGAAAGAAAATCAAAGAAATTTTACGAATGCCTTCAATCTGACTTTTCAGATCAAAGCTGATATGTACTCATTCGGTTCAAAATCTACAGGTCTAAATCTGTAATATACCTGTTTTCAGCTGATCTATTCTATACACTACATATTGATTTCATATTACGACATTTTTAAGTAGATTAGTCCAAATCTACATTAAAAACCATGTAACATAAAAAAAGAATTTAAACCCCACCCAGTTGACAATTATAGATATTACTCCTTAATTAGCATTCCTATGTGCCGAACATGTAAAAGCTTACCGAATTCAAAATGTGGAATTGTCCCAACTACTTGAGCTGGATTCAGTATGGATCTAATCATTGTTTTATCTCTTTGGGAGTTTTATAAAAAAAAAAAAAAAAAAAAAAAAAACAGCCAAGCAACTGAAACCAATCTAAAGATGTTAATGAAATTCTACTCTGATAACACCTACATGTAATACAACTATTAGAATAAAGCACCTAATCTGCTCCACCACACTCAAGCACCATAGTATTCACTGTATGGTTAAAAGTGATGACTGAATGACTGTCTGTGGAGGCATGATTGAAGAACACCTGCAAAAAAAAAGAGTCATCACAACACAACCAGTTAATGATTAGAGCAATCAGGGATTTTCTGCTAGGATTATGACTGCACCATTTGAATAAGCTTAAACAATAACAAAAATCGACCACAGAATATTTCACATGATAGCATGACTACTACTCAATACAGAATGCTAGACACGCGTCAAAAAACATCACTAGCTGTATCAACATCCACTGTACTGTATAGTCTGTGTTGTGCACACTTATGAATCGCGCACAGGTGTTCGCTTAATACGCGTAGCGTGCCCGGTCGGCGTAAGGATCCCGCGGCATGTCAAACGCAGAGCTCCGAGGAAGCGAAGAGATGGGGGCGACATGCGCACGATCATACGCGTATCCTTCCACCTCGAGGGGGAGCCTTCGAATTGGGCTCCTATCACGGCCGTAGTACGAAGAACCCGGAGCCTGAGGAGGAGCAAGGGGGTTTCGCTCATAGAGGTCAAGGCTAGACGAGGGCATGCGCTCTGTGCTTATGGCCGAGGACGCAGGGGGAGGAGGAGGGCCGGGAAGCGGGACAGCTTGTCTGTCATCAAAATAATTGCCTCCATAGGGACGCGCACGATACTTTTCGTAGTAGTCCACCACCCCGTACGGATCCCGTTCATCATAGGATGCTCGCCGCGCAGGGAAACCGGGCACCGCGCTGCCGTAGCTGACGCCACTGCTGTATGCCGCCTCACTGCCGTACGTCGCGCCCATGCCGTATCCCGCCGCGACACCGAAACTCATCGCACCATTATAGCCTGTGCCCGTGCTTGTGCTCATTCCCATGCCTGTGCCCATGCCCATGCCCCTGCCATACCCAGGACCCCCATAACCAGTATCACGGGAGAAGCTTTGCACAGGCCCATAGTTGCTGCCAAAGCTCGGTTCGCCATTGAAGCCCTGTTGGAAACCGCGATCACCACCGCCGCCACTCGTACCGAACCGGGGAGCGCCATATCCCTCTGAGCCCTGGCCCTCACGATAGGAGCCGTTCTGGTCCAGTGGGCACTCTTTGGACCAGTGGCCTTCCTGCCCGCACCGATAACAACCCGTTCTCTCTCCCATTCCCGGCGCTGTACGCAGGCGGCTAGTCGAAAGCTTCACGCTCATCAGTTTGCCTTAGGGAAAAGAAAGACGGAAGACAATTTCCACGATGCTTCTTAATAAATCCTAGCCAAACAAACTGAAAATCTGGGTTGTATGCAGAATTTAAGACTGTATTGAAATGTGGCCATGCAATTTCCGAAGGACTTTTAAAAATGACAATCATAAGTGGCTAAAAATGATTCAGTACACACCTCAATGAAATACCTCGAGATTCTGGGAAGCATGCAACTACACATAAAAACATTTATTTTACAACTAACTTTTGAACAAGATGAAAAAGGGTACTTTCAGTACTCCACTGAAATATGGACTTACTCAGATTTCAATGATCATATGGCCTCTGATATTGTACATATACTTACCCACCTGCTTCACGCTATAAAACAGTACAAAACGTTAAAACGACAATCTAAAACGCTTCAAATTTTGGATCAGGAACACCTTCCACGGACAGGCAGACAATCTAGCTGTATATGCTGGTTCACCTTGAAATGCCGTGTTGTCTAGGCCTCGGATGGCCTCCATCGCATCCTCTACCCGCTCCATGTGGACGAAGGCATAATCCTTTACTATGTCACACTCAACCACAGGGCCAAACTCCTCAAACTTGGCCCGCAGCTCTTGGTTGGTACAACTACTACTAATATTGCCTACGTGGAGCTTGGTGGAGGCTTTGGGTTTCCCTCGGCTCATCTCCACATTCATGGCCAGACCGTTGAGCATATAATGGTGAAGGTTGCGAATGGCTTCCTCAGCCTCGGCTTTGTTTTCCATGTGGACAAAGCCAAAGTTCTTCACGATGTCGCACTCGGATATTTTCCCATACTGGGAGAACAAGGACCGAAGCTCGTCTGTAGTCGTGTTTGGGGAAAGGTTCCCTACAAAGATTTTGACCATTCTGGTGCGATGAGGTCACAACTCAGGCCTGTAGGGTGAAGCAAAAACACAAGTTAAGTAGATAAATATTATAATATATATATATTATATATTAAATATACATATTATAAAGATAAATACATGTAAATATTTTTCTGTTTTAATAACACAAAGAATAACTTAAAAAAAAAAAAAAAGATGCTTGGAAGATCTTAAAATGTTCCTAATCCTCATTTTAATAAGAACCCCATCAGAAGTATTCATCATGGCATAAACACATTACTGGACACAGACATGGCACTTCAATGAGAATGTGTGTGTGTGTGTGTGTGTGTGTGTGTGTGTGTGAGCTGCATGCAGCGGCTGGGCTTTTTCTCTTAGAGAACAATAGAGCGACATGAAGCGAGCTTACAAGCAGCACCAGATTCATAAAAACTGCTCAAGTAAACATAATACACAGTACTGCAGACGTCTAAGCGACGGAAATACAACTCATGATCTCCTTACCCGATTATCTACTTCCGCTCACCACAAATCCACCAGCCAACAGTTCACTAGGTCCGACTGGAGGATTTCAAATGAAGTGAACTAGCTAGCGAGGCTAACCGAAAGCAGTGCGAAAATACACCGAAACCAGTGCGTTATCATCAATAATCCGGTCAACACCTGACTCCTGTAATCAGCTAGACTCGAAACGTGATCTATATACTGATTTAGTGACGTACCTTTACAGTAGTTTTTGAGAAATTGCCGGTCTGGCTTCAAATGGCGAGGATACACATACACACTCATACATCCGCACGCGCAGGCGCACTCGCTCACGCGCTCTCACGCGCAGGCGCGCATTCTCTCTCTCTCTCTCTCTCTCTCTCTCTGACCACACGGCAGTGTAAACTTTTTACACAGGCAGACCTGCAAAATACGTTTTTACACACCCTTTAAGTGTAGGTTCATTTTCTGCAAATTATCCATCTATTCAAATACACACGCTCGTTATTTATTAACGTGGACATTTTAAGCTGCACTCTATGACTAAAGATTTGTGGACACCTGACCATCACACTCCTTCCTTTCCACACCATTTGCTTCCCCAAACTGTTTCCATGAAGCCGGGCGCACACAGTTGTGTACGAGGTCTCTGTATGCTGTAGATGAAGACATGGGTTGTCGACGTTGAAGTAGAAGAATTGGAGTGTCCTGCACAGAGCCCTGAACTTCACCTCACTGAAGACTTTTGCGCCCCAGTGCTCTTCGCCCAACAGCAGTGCTTGACCTCACTAATGCCCACAAACTTCTGGACAGATAGTGTGGTGATGTAGAGTGTGGAGGGAGACACAGAGCTTTTTTTTTTTTAAATTTGTGAAATTTCCACCAACAGGCCTACTTGTGATCTAGTATTAAACTGACCAGTCAAATATTTCTAACTTCTCTGTAACAAGCTTGTAGCTTGATAGGGTTTCTTACACCTTGACCTATTTGTAATAGGTTCAGGAAAGTCATGATGGAGACTACAGAGCACTTCTGCATAAATCTGCGTCGAATGAATTAAATACAAAACAAACAAAAAAAAAAAAACTATAAACTTAATAGCTTTGATAATGGTAATATCTATTTTCTCTAGACTTTGAGAACAATTAAATATAGAACATATCTAAAGGACTATAAATGTACAGTTATTAATACTGTATATTGTAATGTCTTTTTTTTCCAGTTTAGCAAAAATAAGCATATTTTTAATCTTTGCATCGAGCAATTATGCACATTTGTTTTTGCTCTATTCGTATTTTGAAATAAAATAAAAATGGTCATTTCACTGCTTTGGCAATGCTGTACCACTCCAAGGGCATGAGAGTAAAAGTTAATTCAATGTTGTTTTTTTTCCCTTACAAAAAAACTGAATTGTGTTCCTAAGGAGTCTAGATTAAATAAAAAACAAAATTCAGCCAAATGTGGTCATTGACACACCTTAGTTCATTTATTGTAAATAAAATAAAGTAAAATAAATCAGTTTGCAGTGAATAGCAGGAGGATCAGAAAACTGCCAACGCTGAACTGGATATAAAAATATATTAGCTTAAGGGGGTAGGGTCGATATGTTTAGTTCTGAACCATAAAACAAATCACAATACAGCACATTTTCCCACCATAAAGTATTGGTTTATTTAAAAAAAACAAAGAAGATACAAAAAAAAAAAAAAAACCACACTTGACTTCTTGAGAGAAATCAAATTTATAAACATCACAGATCTTACCAAGGCGCCCATACAGAAATGACTCACACCAGAAGTCACTCAGGAGTCCTGAGTGATTGCTGATCAGCACATTTTTATATTTACCCGATCTTACCTTACTAGTATGTATCCTACCTCAGCTTTTCACCATCCACTGCCATACACAACATACACTCACCAAACTCTGCACAAGTACCAGTTTTTCAAATAATCTAGTCCTGGCCTTTTACAAAATATCCTGTTGCCAATAATCTGTATGGAACAAGTTGTTTTTAAAGCATGTGTGCATGTAGAGATAAAATAGTCCTTTATTTGCTCTTTTAAACTCATGACTGATGTACTTTACTTTGAATCTAATAAACTCTAACTCACCCTCAATCCCACATAGGGACAAAAAGCATCCATGATCTTGATGTTACTTACAAACATCTCAATTTGCCATGGTTCCAGCTCCCTAATTAAGTGTGCATTATGAGAGATGAACAAGTATCACGCAAGTGACAAGTCGCCTTCACAGAATGAAAGTAATAGGAATGTTTGTTTTGGGTCTCATTTTCTCCATAAAGCTTAGGAACCCCCCCACTTAAACAGTGATATCAAGAACTAAAATAAATGGTCATCACGTGCAATGCTTGCTAAATGAAATAAATCTTGAAACTGGCAGTGTATTAGCACCCCCAAACAAAGCACGCACACAAAGTAACTAAATGGTAGATCACATCAGGTCAGAATCAAACAGCGACGGCGTTTCTCAGTACGTGTGGAAAACTTTAAAATATCGTAGAAGAAATCTGCAAAAACTGAAATGCAAACGTGCAAGGAACATTCTTACAAAGACTAACAAAAAATGGGTAATAAGAATTTAGCATTCACACTGGGCAATGCAGAAAAGTCTATCTTAACAGCTCTAAAGTCTGATAACGTTAACTATTCAGAAGTTGAACGTGACTAAATGATAATGGGCTGCATGTGTCTTCTCAGTCCTGCTTCCTTCAAATCCAATCGTGTCTCTGGAAATATTTCTGTTCACCAGAGGAAGGTTGAGGGAATGACCGCTAAAAGAAAGTCCTGCTGCTTGAAAGCGCCTGGAAAGACAAAACAAATTTAGAAGATACATTTCTCAAAATCACCACTCAGACTTAGCCACACAACCGGAGAGAAATAGTTTCCCTTTACGACGTTAAACACTTGAGATGTTACATAATCAAATTTCTTTGCGCTTAAAAACTGTCAGTGAAATGTGCATCGCAATACACCCTTGCGATCAGAACAAAACCACGCTGAGTCACGTCTCCCATTCGCTCACCTTGGCATTGCGCACGGCTTAGTATTCATACCGAGGCCGGTCAGTGGGGGTGTCCCTGGCCCGCGACACGCCGTATGAGGTGCTCCTTGAAACCGGGGAAAGACGCGAGCGCTCATACGAGTAGCCCTCAGAGCCGGCGCCGACTCTTCGGATTGGGCTACGGTCCCGCGAGTAGTACGCCGAGGCCGCGGTGGCAGAGGACGGTGGCGGTAGAGCACGTCGGTCATAAGGGTCAAGGCTGGAAGGAGCCAACCGCATCCTTGAGAGAGAGGAAGAAGAGAGAGGGGGAGGAGGGGGAATGGAGAAACGTCTATCCTCGAGATAGCTAGAAGCAAACGGCTGAGCCCGATACTTCTCATAGAAATCGACGCTGCCGTAGTGCTCGTATGAGGTGCCCCTCTCTGGTAAGACACTCATCGGTTTGCTGAGGTACCGAGTTTCCCCAGCATACTCTCGTGAAATCCCGTAGGTAGGGGTGTGACTCACTGTTGGGACAGGGGGCAGTGCTGCTGGATAGCTCCGGCTGGGGAACGCTGCAGGGCCTCCACTGCCAAAAGCAGGACCTGCTCTAGGGAAACCCCTGGCACCACGGATTCCCCCCATGTGACCGCCGCCAAAGCTACCGTTCTGACTGCGCCTGCAGTCTTTGGACCAGTGACCGGGTTCTCCGCAGACGTAACAGCCGGTTATGTCTCCCATGCCGGGCACGGTGCGGAGGCGACTGGTGGACAGTTGTACATTTATCACCTTACCTTATGAGAGGAAGAGAAGACACGCAAGACATTGTCAAATAAACTTTCGCTTTTGCCATCACATCCAAGAGCATGAACAAAACCCATAACGCATTGACTCACTGTGGGATCTTGTATGCATGTAGTTCTTGATTAGACTATGTATTTACTTACGCACTGAAACGTTACATGAATGTAGACAAATAAATATCTAATTAGTTAGTTAGAAGGTTAGGAAAAAGTAGCGTGGCACCCGGTAACCGTAAAAAAAAAAACAAAAAACAAACCTAACCGCTTCTTCTGAGATAGATGGAAGAGTTATGCACCTACTCAACTAGAAATACAAATCAAGAAAAACTTTAAACTCTGAATAGCTCTGCCTTTCTTCGTTTTTTCTGTGAGAGTTCACCTTGGAAGGTAGCGTTGTCCAGCGCATTGATGGCCTCCATCGCATCTTCTCTTCTCTCCATGTGGACGAAGGCATAGTCCTTCACAATGTCGCACTCAACCACAGGGCCATACTCCTCAAACTTGTCGCGCAGCTCCTGATTAGTGCAGCCACTGCAAATGTTGCCTACGTGCAGTTTGGTGGTTCCTTTGGGCTTCCCTCGACTCATCTCCACATTCATGGCCTGGCCGTGCAGGTCGTGGTGGTGAAGTTTACGCACGGCCTCCTCGGCTTCTTTTTGGGAATCCATGTGCACAAAGCCAAAGTTTCTCAGCACGTCGCAATCCGCAACTTTGCCATATTGCGAGAAAAGACTGCGCAGGTCTTCTCTGGTCGCACTCGAAGAAAGGTTGCCGACAAAGATCTTAACCATCTTTACTGCCGATTTATTGTTCCTGGGTAGAAAGTATAGTGGCGAGATTCACGTTATACAAGTTTCGTTGAGCGATATGGTTTAGCTTGCTAACAGATCACGTTATCGCGAGTCTAATGAGCTCGGAGTTACTCCCCGGCCCTTTTAACCTTATTCTTTTTAACCGCGGCATAACGCTCATGTATGATTAACGATGAAATGCCAAGGGGGGGGGGGGGGGGGGGACCACACACACACACACACAACCGACTACCGGACGCGTTAAACGGAGCCCAGCTAGCCAAAACGATAGAGTTGTGCTAGCTGTATGATTACTGCCATGTTTCAGTCACCGCCGCTTTTAATCAGCACTGGGTGTTTCTCCGGTGTTCAAACGTCTGAACCTCTTGCTGAATAAGAGTCTAGAGCGACCACGCGGTCGTCTGTAACTAACCAGCCGTCACGAGGTCGCTAGCAAGCCTGTAAAGTTAGCCCTTTGCGCCGTTAAAACCGCCCATGTATATACTCAACAGTGTGGAAATACACACCAGTGTGTGTGTGTGTGTGTGTGTGTTCCCGTCAGACACTCAGGGCGCGTTTCTGCTTTGGTAAACTATTTAGTACAGTGCCCGTAAACCCGTGTTATCAACACGAGGCCATAAAAGTTAGCGATAGCTAGCTAGCTAACCGAGGTAGCTCCCAGAGAGACGCATCGAAAACAGGAGGCAACAACAACAAAAGAGGGGCAAACAAGAGCAAATATTCTGCTATGGATTTATGTCATCTAAGAAACAAGTAATAATTGCATTTTTTTTTTTTTTTAAATAAGCATTCGTTGCAAACAGTCACCTCTTACCGTAGAAACAACTACGAAAGCAACCGCCAAATGAATAAATCACGAAATGGCGTCGCAAGGAAGTCGACAGAACACTTCCGGTACGGGGGAAAGCTCCACACAGCGTCTCACCGGGGTTCAAAAAATGTCGATAATAAGCACAACAAATCTCTTTAGTGTTATGACGAGAGATTTGTCGTGTTATGAGAAACTAATCGCTAATTAATTATACCCATAATTACAAAAGATGCTTTATTTGTTTGTATTTCAGTGTGAAGCGGGCGAGGATAGCTCAGGGGGTGAGACGGTGGACTACTGCTCAGAAAACCCCAGCACCATTAAGTGTTCACTACTGGGCCCTAGAGCAAACCCTCGACCATCACCTGCCCAGACAAGGGCGTCTGCACACTGACAAATGGAAATGAATTAATCCTTTATCTCCCCACACCTAAGTAACAATCCCATAGAAAAATATATATATACCCATGGTGTGACAGTTACTGTGATGAATAACCTCCTGCGTAGACCAACTAGTTTAATGGAAGCTAATAATATTGCTAGCAATGACTTAAATATATATTTCCATCTCTTGCATTCATTCACAACTGTAAAGGACAGTGTGTGGGTGGGAAAAAAAAAAACAGTACAACTTTTGCCAAAATCATTTGTTTTTCTTTTTAATTGTGAAATTTCATGACCGGCAGCTTGTCTGAAAATGGTATTCCAATATAGCTAACCTGCATGCATGAAGGTATCAAACAGTTCTAAAAGAAACATTTACAAAATGTTCACAATGCCCCACACCTAAGTAACAATCCCATAGAAAAAAAAAATATATATATTATATATACACACACACCCATGCAGGGCATGACCTGAAACAGCCCTTTTTTACTTCCACTGGATGCTTGCCTGTACTACAAAAAGCCCAGCCATGAGGAAGCCGTACCTGATCAGCCTGCTTTTCTAGTTCTAGCATGTTCACATAATACAGCACTATAATAAGGATTATGGAACAATGCTGAGGTTTCAAAACCCATTACTAGGCAGCTTGAGTGTACACATATATGGTTTAAAAACAAGCTAAACCCACCCTTTCCCAGTGAAAAGTTTAGGAAAAGAACTTGCAGCAAAATATCTACCTTTACTTAATTATCAAACAGCCTTATTGCTTTTCTTCCTCCACTTGCAACTGAAAAGACATGCAACATCATTAAAACACCACAATCAACTTACCTGAGTTTGTGTCAGAAACTGGCAAGCAGTTTAATAAAGTGAAGGGATGATTGTGTCTTAAAGTGCTTAAAACTTTGTCAATGGGCAATTCAGGCTCACAGAAGAAAGGATGTTAGCTATGGATGGTAGGCATGTGGGAACAGGTAGTTTAGAGTTAGAGGGGGATACGAGGGGCACAATCTAATAGCGAGCATCGCTTAAGGTGTCAAGTGATCTATTGCAGTGGACATGGCAACACTCTGCATTACTAAGAGACAGCTAGCAGGAAGTTCCAACAGCGTTGCACCTCCCTCACGAACGCTCAAGTGACGCGTTTATCGTCAAACTGACACACTGGAGTCATATATTAAGTAAAATTTAAGTGATGTTTCAAAGGAAAGACAAATAAAGATAAAACAAATCGACGCAGTAGTGTGAGACTTTTTATTTAAAAAAGAAACGATCCCTAAAGAGTACATCGTATTTGAGGGGATGCCATTCTGACTAAATGTCAATCTAAAAGGAAAAACCTCAATTGAACAGTAGTCGCAATTATTGCTGATCTATTAGATGTTTAGATCGCAAGGCGCACATGTGTACCCATTAATTCCAAAGACGTGGCACTATTCAGACGTTTTTACAGGGTTGAAGAAACAAAAAGGAGGGATGGTTTCAAATAAAACAAAAACGTTTTGAGCTCACAAAAGAAAAATAAAGTTACAAAATGTACACAATTTTGAACAAATAACAGCTTTAAGAGTTACCGGCTTGACAAGATCTAAAACTTAGCTTGTCTGCTTTCAGTCCAATAACCTACTGAACTCTATACAGTAAAAAACAAGCGAACAGAATAAGCAAATTACTACAATTTAAGCAAGAGGACGAAATTGAGTCGGGTAAAAATCATTTAAGTTTAAAGCGTGAAGTCCGCACTAGAACTCTTCTGATAAGCGAGGCGCAGGCAAACGAAACGCGCTCCGTCAGACGAGGGCCGAATCGCGTCATGTGCACCTGGAGGCAACGACGACGATCTTGTCGAATAAATTACACCTGAAAAGAGAGCAAACCACATGAGTCAAGTGCCTAGGAGAACCATTTGATACTGCACTGATCAAGCCCACTGTGCCTTTTTAAAATCACACACAATAATGCCTTTTCGCAAAGTTTGTTTACTTGTACGCGCCTTAGCTAGACCACATGGTTAGTTCACTTTAGCCTTAATCATATTAGCTGATATACAGCTTTATGTTATGCATTCCCCTCACGTTACGCATCAATCAACAGCACGCAACGCAGGTTTAAGTGAAAGACTCGATCTTGCTTTAGGAAAACACTTTTAAGCCCCTTAGGCCTCACCTTAGGTACACAAGTGCAGAGATTCACTTTAGTATGTATAGCGCGGAGGTGGTGGCGGAGGCACCCTTTCAGTGTAGGGGTCCCTGGAACGAGGCGCATTGTACATTTGGTTCCGAGACATGGAAAGAGGCGAGAGACGGGAGCGCTCATATGAATAGCCATTTCCAGCAGAGGCTGGAGGGGCTGGCGGTGCCCTTCCGATGGGGCTACGATCGCGGAAAAACGAAGACGGCGGGGGTGGGAGAGGGCGTCGATCATAGGGGTCGATATTGGAAGGGGGCATGCGCTCTCTCATCATGCCAGAAGGGGGTGGCGGAGGTGGTGGGATGCCGCCCATACGGCGATCCTCATATGAGGGAATACCATAAGGGCGAGCACGAAATTGCTTATAATAATCTACTACCCCATTGCCCTCACGATCATCACCACCACTGTAGCCACCCCCAGGAAAGGGGGGGCGTCTGGGTGGAGGGGGTGGGGGTGGAGGTACGGCTGGAGGGTAACCAGGAGGACCAAAGCGGCCTCTGCCAAAACCAGGAGGGCCTGGCTGTGGGTGGTCACCAGGGAAATGGGGTGGCCAATAGCCACCTCTCTCTGGAGGACCATAACCATCCTCGTCTCGCGGTCTGCTTTTGGAAATCTGGACATGAATCCTTTTGCCTGGGAAATAAATAAAAACAGGCTATTACAAAAACATCAATAAAGCATCAATCAACAGGCTCATCACATGCACAAAAACTCAATACAATCTCGTCTTTGAGAATTACCTACCTTGGAAATCTGAGTTGTCCAAACCCTTAATGGCATCCATGGCCTCATCAGAGTTGTTCATGTGTATAAATGCGAAGTTTTTTATAATGGAACACTCAGTTACCGTTCCGTAATCTTCGAACAGAGCTCTGAGCTCATCCTCAGCACCTTTCTCAACATTTGCCACGTGCAGCTTGACCGGGCCCTGATTTTTGCCATGGCTGGCCTCAACATTAATGGGAGTGCCATGCAGCTTGTACAAATGAAGGTTGCGTATGGCCTTTGTGGCATTCTTGCGATCATCCATATGAACGAAGGCAAAGTTCTTGATGATGGCACACTCTGTGACAGTGCCATACTGAGCAAACAGACCTTTGATTTCATCGCTCTCTGCCTGGGGTGGCAGGTTCCCAACGAAGATCTTCACCATTGTTTGGGTGAACAGAAAGCAGAGCCTGAAAACACACTAACAAACGGATAGGGTTGATCAGATATGCAAAACAATCAACCTTAACTTGAAGAGAACACTGATGACGCAAGCATAAAAAAAAAAAAAAAAACCCTTTCCGTCTCTATTCAGATGACTAAATAATCACCCCCCAACGTATCCAACAGGAGCACTAGGCCGTTAAGCGTACCTGCTCCCTCAAGACACGTTTACTAAACCAGCCGGTTAGCCCTCTTACAACATGGCGGTGGATGATATAAACCAGGTGTATCCAAAAACATTCATTAAAAAAAAAAACATTATAAAACGATCACATTCTAGACACAACGGACTAAACGCGGTTATTAATCCGACTTGATGTAGGAGTACGACAGCCTTCATCACCTGGCTAGCATGCTAATGCTAAGTCCGCCAACGGAATATTCCATTTCATAATAAAATGTCGACCGTGTTATATAGAAAACCCTCAAGAACGCAACACGCACGAAAACATTTACAAAAATAGCTAGGACACGAGTTAGGAGACATGTAGACGATTTAAGGTCGCGGCTTTAAAGCCTCGTTACACGGTTGGAAGCGTACAATGAATGGCGGAAAGGCGCGAGGCACCGACTTAAAATGGCGCCCGCTTTTTTAAGCGCTGAAGCAAGCTGAAGCAAGCACACGGACTGCCTCAAATGACTCTAGGGATAAACTTGTTTTCGGATATGTTGAAAGCGGCTTGTCAATTAACCGAGTTAGATAACGTAGTTCGGTTCCACTGAACAGAGTTTTAGAAATCGCTTCTCACAACACTACTCCTGAGATCTGCAAACGCGGCGATATCGAAAGCGAACACAGCAAACTAGAAACAGTTCAGCTGAGGCGCAAAACAAACTCAAGCCGAATAAACATACAAACACGCGAGAGTTCGGATTTCGAATCTTCAGAAACAGCATTTCATAGCACACACAAAAAAAAATGTACTAACACGATTATTAACAACAATTATTATTATTATTATTGGCAATACAGGCGTACAGAGAACTTACCACTTCCCGCACGCCACAATGAGAGGACACAGGAACAGTTGTCGTCTTAAATCGGCTGGTTTTAGCCCCGCCCGCTCACACGCTCAGCCAATCGGCGTGAGGCTACGTCCAAAACGCGTACTTCCGTACTATATTGTTTATAAAATAGGACACATCACAGGCGGTACCGTACTAATGAGTGCAGTAGTATGTGTTATTGGACGTAACTTGAATATACCGCAAGGATGCGCTCCTTCTAGCAGGCTTAAATGAGAGACACTCAGTACGTTTACATGGACAACAACATTCCGATATTAATAATAATAATAATTTATCAATTTGTATAGCGCTTTTTTACAATGGTACATTGTCTCAAAGCAGCTTTACAGAAATATCATTTTT
>JAFFST010048474.1:51691-62022 GCA_022414735.1 Noturus placidus
TTTTTTTTTTTTTTTTTTTTGCCAAGGAGTATATGTCCTGTTAATGTTCCTAATATCTAAATATCTTGGTTGATGATTAATAATAAATAATAAATAAAATAGAACATGTTTCACTTAAAGGGGTGCATGGGAGAAAATAAATAAATAAAATAAATAAATAAATAAAAATAAAAGTTGAACCCCCCCCCCGAGTTAAACCCCGACCGTAAAGACGGTATTCAAGATGGCGTCTGGGATTTCCCCAAGGGTTAATGGACAAGGAACAACAAGGACAAGTTCAAATGAGCACTGAAACAGAAACATGGTCTCAAAGACAGAATTGTGTATTATGGTGTCTATGGCTGCTCATATATATATATATATATATATATATATATGTATATATGTACACATGTGTGATAAGGTCACAATAATAAAGTAGACAAAGTAATAAATACTGCTGTAATGTTTTGAGAAGAGCTTCTTCTTCAAGCGCGCGCTAAGGCAGGACAAACCCCGACACGTGACCATGATTTATTTTCTATCCGGGTCAGATATATTATAGTACTGTGTGTTTGGGCACGAAAAAAATAATAATTCTACAACCTTACAAGTTTTAAATCCGTGATTGCAAAACTGAGTGTCACATATCTGGAATAAAATTCATTTCGTAGTAGTTTATTTCATATCGATATGACTTAAAAGGAGACTATTGCGCAATACCGGGCTTTCCATGTCACGTGGAGCCGTTGTTCTATAGGAGGTGACGCAATCGCCTTCTGTTTCCGTTATGATCAGTGTGTGTGTGTGTGTGTGTGTGTGTGTGTGTGTGTGTGTGTGTGTGTGTGTCTGAAAACGACAGAGCTCAGTTAGTTTGAAGATGAGCAATGTGGTACAAAGTCGAAGAGTGTTTCACTCCAAAACAGAAGACTGAAGCAGGACGTGTTTAAGATCGTGCTTTGGTGTTAAAAGGTAGGCCAATCCAAATCAATAACAGCAAAAGTAGCAGCACTTATTTATTTAAGTGTCTTTATTTACTTCTTGAACACTTATTTATTTAACTTATGTATGTAGTTATACCAATTCATAACTAGTCTTTTTTTTATTGTAACTGTGCACCTATTATGATGTTGTTTAGCTTGTGAAGAATACTTACCTGTGTTCAAATGGGTTTACTTTGGTTTCTGTCCTGTAGTTAACTTTCTAAAGAGAAGTCTGAGATCACCCAGAACAATGCTGGCTGTATCGCAAACCATGGTGACAGAGGAAAGCCTCACCAGTCTCCACATTCAGCTGTATCATCCAGAACAGTCCACGCAACCTCTGTACAGCTTTCTGCGCATGAATGAACCTTACAAGGTCAACGCGGAAGATCCCATCAGGCTGGGCCGAGATGGACAGTCGTGCTCGTTTGTGCTGAATGACACCCGTGTCTCCCGAAAGCAGCTCTCCATCCAGGTGTATCGCAAAGCTGGTAGCCCAAACCTACACTTCACTGTGCAGAACATTAGTCAGAGAAGCAAGGTTATGGTAAACGGGTACGAACTGGGCCATCTGGAGCGGGCTGATCTGCAGGAAAAGGCCCTGCTCAGATTTAGCAAGTATGAGCTGCTGATTTGGCTAGAGAATGGTGAGGCACAGGACCGATTTGAAGTTTTGTTTGAAAAGCTGAATGTTTCCCCGTCAAGGGAAATGGGTATAGACGTGCCGTGCAGGATAGCAGTGATGGATACAGGTGTGAGAAACTGTCAGAATGGACCACCAATGAGTCCAGAGCCACTGGAAAGTGATGAGACAGTGTATATGTAGCAGCCAAGACAACATTTTTAGGGATCCAAAGATGAGCCGAGAGGTTATTTTTAGTGCAAGGATGGGGACGAGGCTGCTGATTTAGCACATGATAGTTCCTCATTTCATTGTGTGTGAGGACAGACATGTTCACAGTTACAGACTTTCGGTTCTGTTCTGTCGTTCTTGTCATTTTTTTTTTCTTGCCTGAACTCTATCTTTTGATTCTGTTACTTAAATACTTTTTGTAAATTGTTGACAAATAGTTAAACAATATTTTGAGTAGCATTTCTGACTTGTTTACTATATTTTTTGCTAAATGCCACTGAGGCAGATGTTTAGTTTCTCTCTCTATATACAATTGTCATAAACACTTAACTGCACATTATCTAAGACTATCATTAAGACTAAGTACCATGCATTTATTTAGTATGTTCATATATAGTATTACACAGGCCATTGTAAAGTATACGATAGCATGCCATCCTTTTTAAAAAATGTGAATTATTTAAAGAAGCATTATTATTATTATTATTATTATCATTATCATTATTATTAACAGCAGCTCTTTTTTTGCCATGATTCTGTTTTTAAACAAATAAAAACAGAATCATGTTTTTATTTGGGGCGGCTGTGGCTCAGTCGGTAGAGCGGGTTGTCCACTAATCCACCAACCGTGGGGTTGGCGGTTCGAATCCCGGCCCGGATGATCCCATGCTGAAGTGTCCTTGGGCAAGACACTGAACCCTAAGTTGCCCCCAATGGCAAGCTAGCACCTTGCATGGAAGCTCTGCTACCATTGGTGTGTGAATGTGATCTCATTAGTAAGTCGCTTGTAAATGTAAAAATGATATTTCTGCAAAAGCTGCTTTGAGACAATGTACCATTGTAAAAAGCGCTATACAAATTGATAAAAAAAAAAAAAAAAGCAATATTGTAAACTTGCAGGAGTATTCAAAAATGTATTAAAAAATATTTAAAAACGAAATGATACGAGATAACTTGTTCTTGTTGTACAGTAATTCCAATGAACTACTGTGAAAGAAAGGGTGAAGAATGTTTTCTCAAATATGTCAAGTTTTCAGCACATTCTTTCAGTACAGATTACACTGAATGATAACAGACTTGAATTGGATTAAAAGTAAACATTAGGACACGTCTGGGTCATCAAGGCTCCTGTCTTATCATTAACTAGCTATAGCCCTGTGAGAACAACAAAAAAAAGCAGACATTGCCCTGGGCTGTTTCTCAGAAACCTGCAACAGGAAGCTCCTGGTCAGACACCCAGTAATATGAAGGGGTGCAGTGTAGAAGCTAGAAAACATATCTGGTTGATGAGTTAAATTAAAATGTCTTTTGATAATTTGTAGGAGAGTCCTTTAAGATCCAGAACCAGCTGCTAAACCAATGAAAAGGTAAAAGGTTAAAAATAAAAATCAGATTTCATTGTTTGTTTTTTGAGACACACAAACTACATAATGTTATATGATCATCATTTTCAGTAATTGATTTATCCTGGTCAGGGTTACAGTAGATCTGGAGACAATTCCTGGAAGACTGGAATATGACCTGTATGGGACCATTGATAGGTGCCATACACACACATTTACCCACTTGTTCACACATGGTGCAATTTTAGAGTCACCAATTGACTTATTGAAATGTTTTTGGGAGGTGGGAAGACACCTGAGTACCTGCAGGAGATCCATTGGGAGAACATATGAAACGCCACACAGACCTGAGCTCAGGATCAATCCCCATGCCCCAAAGCTCAATACACATAAGAACAACATCAACAATGACAACAAAAAAACTGTCCAGCAGGTTTACTTGCACAGGGCCATAAAATTACATGACAGAACTCTTATCTTATTAGCATAGGTGGGTACTGATCGGAAAAGGATTCTTAAACTAGGTTAAGTTGAAGGTGTATTAGAAGCTGAAAGAATTGAGCTCATGGGGAAGTTGAATCACTGAGGGGAATTTACCTTATTTCACTGAGTGACACCAGTTTTTGTCATAGCAAAGTCAACCAGGGTTATAGTAAACTGAAAATAAAATGATCAAATGTTTTGTGCACAGAAATGAATTCAGTGAGAAACTATGTATAATGTGATAACCACCTCTCGTAAAAACAACTGAAATGTATTTTTAAATAAATGGGTTCTATGTACACAAATGGTTACAAAATTTTGTGTCTACAAAACGCTGTACCTGTTGAAACTATTCAAAATAAATAACTAAATGAAAATGTCATGGTGTTCTCTCTGCGTTATCCAGTTTTCTCCCACTTCCAAAAAACTTATTGGCGACTTTATATTGCACCTAGATGTAGTCTCTTGATCCAGGGTGCATTCCCACTTCGTGTTCAGTGTTACAGAATATCCACCACAGCCTGATCAGAATAAGTGGATAACTGGAGATGAATGAATATATCTTAATCATGCCACATTAATGAAACATTAATAAAACAAAACAAAAAAAATTCCAACATTATAATGAAATTACAAAGGACCATAACTTGCAGGCCGTATAAGATTACCTGGCAAATTTTAGGTTTAAGAATTGTCATCAGTTCTATTACAATTGTCCAATGGTATAAGTATTTCCCATTGTAGATTTAACAATAGTTTCTGGTTTCTAGGCAATTCAAACACCTGCGTATCACCATGACTGCCACTGTTAAATAAAGGGTGAACTTGCACACAGTTAGTTCATGTGTACAATAAGGAGAATTGAGCACAAACAGGTATAAAGACAGAAAAATTGCATTCAAGTCTAAAAGAGTTTATTACTTCATACTATTGTCTTCCTGTGTTCATGTTTTTGATAATAGCTGAAGCTTTGCTAGGCATGCAACAGTGAATACACTTCTGCCTCTTGCTGGGGCTTGGACCCCCGAATTCCTGATCACCAGAGTAACCCAGAGCCTTAACCATCAAGCCACCACTGCCCCCTTCTGTTGCCAAACTTATTAACAAATTCAAAAACACTGGAAGTGTTGCACACCAACGGAGAAGTGAACAGGGCACAACGACGTGGTGATGGCATACATACATTGTAGTCCCCTATTGTATGTATGGAGGCTTTTGGGATACCCTGCATATAGATGTATGATTCATAATTTGTAGTACTAGCCACTGTATTGCAATAATTTATAAGAACCTGTAAGAATCTATGAATATGAACAATTTTGGATAATTCCAGATTGTGAACAAAGTTCTAGATGCCAATTTGTTCTGGAAATCTGTAAAATAGAGAACGATTTTGTAATATATTCTAAAGCCATGGTTCTCAGAATCCATATCTAGCATAACCAGGGGGTCCATGATATTTTTAAAACTTTTAATCTACTAGTTTAAAGGTTATGTCTCTAAATAATATCAACTTAAATATAAGGACAATTTAACAAAAAGGGGTTCTATGGGTGGAAAGGCTCCAATTAATGGCTAAAGTACTATTTATAGTATAGTAAATAATGTATCTAATAGTTTCATAGTTTGTATGTAAAAGAGGTATGAATATTTAATAAGCTACAATAAATTTTAAGGTGGATATATTTATCATTCATTCATTCTACTTCAGTACAAGCTTCATGTGGATGTGGACCCTTATCCTGGGAACACTGGCCAGAACACAGTCTGTAGGGGACACCAGTCCATCGCAGGAAGCCTTTGCAAAAATAAAAAATTGCATATCTGTGAGCCCTCATGGCTGCCAGTTAATGTGGTGTTTAATGTATATGTTTTTATTAGTATATTAATGAAGAGATGTGTTTACAGGTTTTGGCATGTGGCTGCAAACCACTACACAGCCGTATGTAGGTTTGTAGCCTCAGTGCATGCTCCAGAATGCATATAGGATCAGAAAGACTTCTTAACTTCCTGCTCAATTGTATCCCCTCATACGCTACTGATATATAATTAACATGGTGCCAGACCATTGGCTGGTGTGGAGATATCAGTAGACCTTATTGTGAAAGTTTTTGAATGAACGATGATAGGGGAATGCAAACCGGTAAAGCTAAAATAGCATTAATCTCCAGGAATTCAACACCATAGCACACAGCCTCAAAGGCATACTCAGACATATAGCAATTACATTTACATTTATCAGACGCTTTTATCCAAAGCGACTTACTAATGAGAGCACATTCACACACCAATGATAGCAGAGCTGCCATGCAAGGTGCTAGCTTGCCATCGGCGGCAGCTTAGGGTTCAGTGTCTTGCCCAAGGACACTTCGGCATGGGATCACCCGGGCCAGGATTCGAACCACCAACCCCATGATTAGTGGATTAGTGGACAACCCGCTCTACCGACTGAGCCACAGCTGCCAATTACACATTATTTCCCAACACTGCCCTGGTGATTTGACAGATACTAACTGCGTATGAGTAATGAGCTCGATATTGTGAATGATTTTCTGTTGTGGGAAGAACATGTGCTTTATTTACTTATTTGTTTTTAGCCGCTAATCGACGGTATATTGAAGGTTTCAGCTATTACTATCTCATTATATATCTATAATATCTCATATTATCTATTATTGTCACAGGATATCACTGCAATAACATCAACAAGTGGCTATGTAAGTTAATTTGTGCTAAAGCTTCCAAATGTTTTGAATTAGAAGGCTGACACAGTCAAAGAATAAAAAAAATTGATAGTGCTGCATAATTAATATTGAGGTATTATATTTTAATGATGCCTCCAAAGAAAAAAGGAACAGTTATAACAGAAAAATACTTTGTATACTTGTTAATATATTCTTTCAAACATACATAATGAACTGCAATCGAAACTATAAAAATGCAGGAAAAAAGATTCTACATAAAATAGACTTTTTTTTATATAGTAGATTATATGTAGCTTATACAGCCGGATACTGTCCTGCGCCATAAGGGTCAGTTGACATGGAAGGCTGGGCGTATGCAGGAGGGTTATTAGTCTGCAGTGGCTGGTAGCCTGGATTCACAGCAGGCTGCTGGTAGGACGGATTCACCATGGGCTGGTAGGATGTGTTCACTGGTCCTTGGTAGGTCACGTTCACCGGCGGGTTCACAAACACCTGGGGCTGTCTGCGGAGCTTCAGCTCTCTGGCAATCTGACACCATGAGCAGATTCCACAGCAGGTCACCACGCAACAGTCATCACACATTGTGCCCTTGTAGGAGACAAGTCCACAGCGGATAACATCAGTCCAACAATACAAAAAGCGTACAACTCAGTGTAGTTCTTTGGCATATATGAATTTGGGTGCATATGGATTTGGAGCTGTAGTCTAGCCATAGTGCAGCTCAGAACATCATGTACCTGGATGCGGTATCTCTCTCTCATGGCACTTCTTACAGAATAGCTGATGGGTGGTATGAGGGCCCCGGAGCACAGATCCAGCAGAGGGAGACAAAGGCATTCTCCAAACTCTTGGCCGGTAGTACACATCAAACACCAGGGGCACCATAAACCAAAACAGCCTGTGCAGACATATTTTGTATAAATAAAAAAAGGAAATTTAAAATAAAAAGGTAAAATAAGGGATGTAGGTAGTTCTCCCGGTATATCTGACTTACCTTCACCCCTAACCTGTTACCTTTGTGTTTTTCACTCGGCATGTCAATGGCTTTTTAAGCAATTCGATTTGGTGTAAAATATTTTACACAGACACTTATCAGAAGACATTTATTTCCATTAATTTATGTGAACTTACAGTGCCCTCTATTAATTTTGGCAACCTTGGTAAATATGAGCACAGAACGCTATGAAATTTGTCTTTATAGTTCAACCTTTTGCTAAAAAAAATTCACAAAAATACTCTTCTCTCATGGATATCAAACAATTGCCAACAAAACCCAGGTTTATCATTTTTTTTGTATATTTGTTAAATATAGGTGTGCAACAATTATTGGCACCCTTTAGTCAATACTTTGTGCTACCTCCCTTTGACAAGATAACAGCTCTGAATCTTGTCATACCTGATGAGGTTAGAGAATACATGGCAAGGGATCTGAGAACATTCCTCCATACAGAATCTCTCCAGATATATTCACATTTCAAGGTCCATGCTGGTGTGGACTCTCATCAGTTCACGCCACAGGTTTTCTATGGGTTTCAAGACTGGAATGGCCATGGCTGGGACCTTGATTTTGTGGTCAGTAAACCATGTATGCTTGGATCATTGTCCTGCTGGAAAATCCAACCACGCCCCATTGTAAGCTTTCTGGCAGAGGCGGTCAGGTTTTCATTTAATATCTATATAGGTTAGGGAGACACAACTAACTTTTTTTTAAACAAAATATCAAAAGGTTAAACAATAAAGACAAATTTTCACAGCGTTCTATACTCATATTTGCCAAGGGTGCCAATATTAATGGAGGGCACTGTATTTCTCTTTAACTCCAATTGTCTCCAATAGATATTGAAATCAAGTTTATAACAAGTATATATATATATATATATATATATATATATATATATATATATATATATATATATATATGAAACTTAAAGTAATCCACTGTCTTGACTTGTAACATTATGAGTAAAATCCGGTCTTCAAGTTGGGTTTACTCATGTTTTCAAGGCAGAAGGTGAGTTCCCTTTCCAAGTTTAACCACCTGAAATGTTTTAGAGTGTTGTCATTATAAACTAACACATTTCCATCATATTTTGTCTAAGTTATGTGGGTTTTTGACTGAATCACAAATAGCTCAAATATATTACACTACACAGGATGGAGAAACCATTATAACTATGTTATATCGAGCTTCAATCAGTAAATACAAAGGAGTAACAAATAGTAACATAACTAACAACTATCCAAGTATTCAAATTATCTGGCCAGCAGAATAGTTTTAAGTTGTTTCTCCATTTTCTCTTACTAGCTAGCTCTATCACGACAGCTCCCGGCTGGGAGGATGAAGACTAGTACATGCTTTGTCTG
Source organism: Noturus placidus (assembly GCA_022414735.1). Taxonomy (NCBI): domain Eukaryota; kingdom Metazoa; phylum Chordata; class Actinopteri; order Siluriformes; family Ictaluridae; genus Noturus; species Noturus placidus. Next base: position 60,402 of record JAFFST010048474.1, read on the forward strand.
AGACAAAAAAAAAAAACAAACACTTCCTCTCAGTCAGATCGTTTATATACTCACAGACGCCCATGTCCTCGCAGCAGTCACATAAGCCGGTGCTCCATGTGCTAGTTTTGGCAAAAGCCGGCAACATCACCCCTGGCTGCACGGTGATTGTAGTATTAGCCATTATAGAAACTCAGTTCTAAAGAACACACACACACACACACACACACACACACACACAGATCATAAATGCAGTGCCAACATAATGGTAAAGTAATACAGTCAACAAAAACATGGTATTATGGCTGAGTGAGAAAGTCACAGACTATATAAAGCCAAATTCATGTGTGGAAACTTAACTACAGTGCTGGTGGATAAGTCGTTTCTTATGGAAAGTTGATACAACTAGTCCTATACCTTATTTTTAAATAGTCTAACAATTAAGATCATTCATTCATCTTCAGTAACGGTGTATCCTAATCTGGGTGGTGCCGATGGATCCGGAGTCTATCCCAGGAATAGTGGGTGTGAGGTGAGAATATACCTTGGATGGCATGCCAGTCCGTCACAGTGCACCAAGCACTTTATTTGTCAATATACAGGCAATCTGATGTAGGCAATCTACCTTCCATCTATATATAAAGTGGCAGGAAACCAGGGACCACAGAGGAAAGCACAGAAATGTGTAGAGAACATCTGAAACTCATGTGGCTGATGCTTTATTCAAAACAACTTACAACTGAGATATACAGCTGAGCAAGTGAGGATTAGGTGTCAAGCGCAAGGACCTCAGCAGCTTGGTTGTGGGATTTGATCTTACAACCTTCCGATCACTAGCTGCTGATTTAACTGCTGAGTCACAGAAATCCGTGAGAGCAACAGTGACCCAAGTCTGAATCACGGATCCTGGTGCTATGTGTATACAATACTCTCCCTCAGCAATCAAGGATTGGCTGACATGTTCAGCATCTGGCATTTGCTTCATTAGTCTTAACCCTGGAGCAACATGCTAACAAAGTGTAGAGCTTTAACATTGTGCAAATAAATCTATGCAGAATACTTTTGTCTACTTTTGATAACAGTGTCATACAGAAACCACATAAGCACGTGGATTCAAAGTTAATCCAAACCTCACATGGTTTGAGAATGTTTTGACAATGATGTGTATGTTTACACAAAGCTAATGTTAACAAATATTAATTTCCTTTACTTATTAGCATTGAAGCTCCAGTGACAAATTAAGGAAGCAAACATGAAATGTTTTGGCCGATCAGCTACATTTGGGTAAAGTCCAACAAACTGTTGCCAGAAAATTGGAAGCACACAATTGTATCAAATGTCTTTGTATACTGTCACTGGAGCTAAGAGGCACAAAGCTGTTCCAGCATGACCATGCCCTGTGCACAAACTGAGCTCCGTGAAGACAGTGACTGTTCCCGAATATCCTTACTATAGTAATATACAGTGCCTTGCGAAAGTATTCGGCCCCCTTAAACTGTTCGACCTTTTGCCACGTTTCAGGCCTCAAACATAAAGATATAAAATAAAACTTTTCTGAAGAATCAACAACAGGTGGGACACAATCATGAAGTGGAACGAAATTTATTGGATATTTCAAACTTTTTCAACAAATAAAAAACTG
>JAFFST010048479.1:14280-25300 GCA_022414735.1 Noturus placidus
AATTAAATTAATTAATAATACTGTGGTCTGATATTGACCACTTTCCTCTTCAAAAGTGATTGTTATCCGTGTTAATGTTTTGTCTTTAATATACTTTACTCTTTGAGCAATGTGTTCCTCAGGGCTTCTCTGGTTCTAGATGTCTAGATGGGTACCCTTGTGGGTTCTCCACAGTATCGATTTCCCCATGCACACACTCTTTAGGTTGAATTAGAAAGAAAAGAAAAGAATCTTTTTTTTTTTAATTATTATTATTTATATGGGTATATATTCGGTTGGAAAGATAAGAGAAATGATGGACGTACAGTTACTAAAGCAGAAAACTGGGCTTGTGAGCTAATTGTGCTGGAGGATTGGTGGAGGCGGAAGTGGCGTGCTGAGTGCTGTCTCTGGCTAACAGCAGAGGGAGAGAGAGCGCGAGAGAAATGGCGCCTCGGCACTCTAGCTGAGAGACACAGTCAATACAGAGGGAACTGACAGAGTCGAGAGGAAACAACATGGTGAACACAAGAAAAAGCACGCAGCTCCAGCCACGCAGTCTTGTCATCTCCGGTCGGACGCGGTCGTCTCTTAGGAACAACCCAAACTTGGAAGAACACAACCATGTAAGAGCCGGCTCGCTTTTCCTCCCTGCCCGGCTGCTTAGAGCGAGCTGTGCTATGCTATGCTAAGCTAAACTATGCTAAGCTAAGCTATGCTAAGCTACCCAACCCAGTTTGGCCTGAAGATTGATGTCCCTCATTGATAGCCAGCTAGCTTACCTCTTTTGTTCACGAATGCCGTGAACGAGTGACAGTTATTTCAAGGTATTCAGTGTGTTTGTGAGCGACGCGACATGTATTCTCGCTGCTAGACATTTTTTTTTTCCCATTTAGAAAAGGAAATATAAAATTGTATATTAAAGCAATAGCTTACTAGTTTATTGGCCTGAGTGTCTCGAAGTTCTCCCTTTGTGTTGCTGTTGTGCCCGAGAGGAACTAACGTTAGCTAGCCTGGCTAGTTAGCAAGTTGCGCTTTTTGTCACGGACTGGGGCACCTGACAGCAGCACGCGCAGATAAACAACACACTTCACCCGGCTGCTGCTCGGTTCGTGTTCGCTGCTTTCGAGAACTACTTATAGCAACAGAATTTCACACAACAAACGGTGGGAGGAGAGGAGAGTGGAGTGGAGTGGAGTGGAGGCAGACCCCTGCTGGTTAAAGCGGACACTGTGCTTTATTTAGGAAGTGAACTCCGGGAAGTTGTGTGGTGTTACAGGCGCTAGTGCTGCTCTGCGAGCATGACGCGCTGTGGTGCGGGGCTGCCCCGAGGAGAGCTGCGGGAAGTCACAGTCACTTCCACAGTATAGAAAATTACTAGCTTATTTTACTGTGGGTTTTTATAAAAACATTTCCCACTTAACCTCGGGGTTACAGTAGTCTCGGTTTCTCTCTCCCTCTCTCTCTCTCTCTCTTTCTCTCTCTCTCTCTCTCTCTCTCTCTCTCTCTCTCTCTCTCTCTCTCTCTCTCTCTTTCTCTCTCTCTCTCTCTCTCTCTCTCTTTCTCTCTCTCTTTCTCTCTCTCTCGCACACACTTCCTGTCTTTCTTTCTTTTGCATGTCAGTTATCTGTTTTGCATTTTGGCTTGTGTACTTACTGTTGTTAAGTTATATTTCATACCTGTAGGGATGAGCGATGCGGTCTGTGCTGAGAAAAAACAAGCACAATAGAAACCCTGATAGAATTTGTAATGGTTTTAATGGAAACTGTAATTGTCCCTATTGGTAACACCTCTCGGTTGGTGGTATGTTATAAGATAAGATAAGATAATACTTTAGATGGAGAAATCTGGGAATGTTGTGTCGAGTGGGTAACATAAGGACCTACAGTGGTGTTTGAAAGTTTAAAAGTTTCTACATTTCTGCAGAAATGTGAGCTAAAACATCTCCAAATGAGACACGAATATTTATATACTCAATGAGACACGAATATTTATATACTCAGTCATTTTTTCTATTGAGGAAAATGATCCAATATTACATATGTTAGTGGCAAAAGTATGTGATCCTCTAGGATTAGCATATCATTCAAAGGTGACATCAGAGTCAGATGTTTTCATTGGGATGTCAGGTGTCATCAATGGGATGCCAATCAGGTGTGAGAACAGAGAACTATCAAAGTCTGATCTTCACAACACATGTTTGTGGAAGTGTATCATGAAACGAAAAATGAGATTTCTCAGGACCTCAGTTGATGCTCATCAGGCTGGAAAAGGTTACAAAACCATCTCAAACATGTTTGGACTCCCCAAATCCACAGGCAGACAGATTGTGTACAAAGGGAGGAAATTTAAAGACCTTTTGTTATCCTCCCCAGGAGTGGTCCAACAAAGATCACTCCAAGAGCAAGACATGTATAATAGTCTGTGAGGTCATATAGGTAGCCAGTGTAACTTCTATCCAACTAAATTCCTCCAAGCCCATGTGCAGGACTGATCAACAGTTACCGGACATGTTCAGTTGCAGATATTGCTGCACAAGGGGGTCACACCAGATACTGAAAGCAAAGGATCACATACTTTTACCACTCACAGATATGTAATATTGGATTATTTCCCTCAATATATAAATGTCCAACTATAATATTTTTCTCATTTGTTTCACAGGGTCCTCATTATCTAGTTTTTAGGACTTTTAGGTTCATTTAGGTTTTATGTCACTTATGCAGAAATGTAGAAAATTCTAAGGGGTTCACAAACGTTTACACACCCCTGTACATCCTTAATGGAAACCATTGGGTAACGGTTTAATGGATAACAGCTGATGGTTTGTGATGATATTTGTAGTATAAGCCATTAGAATTTCTGTGATGCCATATCATAACACATCACAGTTTTATGATAGGCTATAGATGGTTTTCTCAATATATTTGTTTGGTAACAGGGTGCAAGCACAAGCAGCAGTGCTGTATTTAAATAATAAAAAAAAAATCATCAAAAACTGTGCAAGCAAAACATTAATTCTGAAAATATTATAACTTAACATCCAATCAGCTATTTATTAAGCAATTAAGCAATACTAGGTTTTTACCTTGCAGTTTGACAGTGTGACTTCTACCCAACACTTACTTTTGTTTTTCCCTATTCTTTTCTAATAACTCATGCTACTGAGGTTTTACAAATTTGTAGGGCCGAAGTTCACCTAGATTTACTGTGTCCTTTCTGATTTGTCCTTTTTGTTAATTTCCTTTATTTTCTGGCTGCTTTTGTCCTACTTTTAAAAAAAAAAAAGTTGTGTGTTGTGACTTAAGTTATGACAGTATCGATATCTTTAGGAGTTACCCACTAGATATCTGAGAAAATTGGAAGTGAGCCATGATCGATATAGTGTGGTTGATCTGGTCAGAAGGTCTGACTTGAAAGGGGCATGGTGTGACTTAGTGGTTAGCACCTTTGCCTTGCACCTCCAGGGTTGGGGGTTCGAATCATGCATCTGACGTGTGAGGAGGATGCACGTTCTCCCCATGCTTCGGGGGTTCCTCCACTCCGGTTTCCTCCCCAGGTCCAAAGACGTGTTGTAGGCCGATTGAGATTGTCCGTCGTATATGAACATGTGTTCCTTGCGATGGGCTGGCACCCTTTCCTGGGGTAGGCTCCAGGCAACCCTGTGTAGGATAAGTGGTGTGGAAGATGTATGAAGTCTAACTTGAATAGAAGGTCTTTTAGCCAGCTTCAATTTATAACTATAGTTTTTTTTTTTACATTTTATTTATTTATATGTCATTGTCACAACAAAAATATAATGAAATGCATTTTTGCCATATTTATGCCTTTCAGAATGATCCCAGTAATATCAGCTCCGGTAGCCCGCGCTTGTCCCCTCCGTCTAAGCGAAAACGCAGACACACGACGCCTAGCTCCAGTGACACTTCCCCAAGTCCCCAGAGCAAAGCGCAGAGAGTTACATGGAACACCTCGAAACACTGCACCAGGTGAGTCCGTCTCAGCCTGCCAGCCACGACCTATATTAATAGGCTGAATTTTTGGTTTTACAAGGTTGAGACTATTGTAAATCTGTTTCATTTATTAACCTATCATTCTGCCTTTATATTATTGACTTGTGTGGGGTTGGTCAATATAGACTTAAAACTATATCACGATCTTTCATGGGTTTTTTTTTTGCGCAATGATATAAATGCTACGAAAATAGTATCATTCACCTTTTTGGCTACAAGTCACTTCACTATACAGTCTTAAGAGCCATGCGAACACAAACATTGATACAAAAAAGTCTAACTTAATCCTGGGCATCAGCAAATGCTAAGCTATACCAATTAGTTAGACTGAAAAAAAGAATATGAATTTTATTCACAAATTTAAAATTCCAGTGCCAAACACCAATACACGCATGATTCATAATCTAACCCCAGTAACAACAAATGTAAATGTTGTGAAAATACTTTTCTTCTGTAAAAATGCATGTAATGTTTAACAAATTTTAAAGTAGGTTTCAAAACAGTATATAAACACAATAATGATTTTAATCAAGTCCTAAAAATCATGTATAAGATTTAAACTGTAAACATTGATTCTGGCTTTATTCTTAAACTACATACTAATGTTGGAGCTCCGCCCTCCACCATGACTGTTCTTGTTCTGCGTGTGAGACGGACACATCGCGGCGCGTAAACACATCATCAACTATATATTCAATGTAGCGGGATGACAAATTCTTTGTGGTTGATAACCAGATGAAGCTTAAAATTTTCTTATCATGCAGTGCGCTTTATTCACCAGATAGTCTTGTGAATTAAAACCTCATAAGCCCATATAGTAAATGGTAAATGGCGCATTTATATAGAGCTTTTATCCAAAGCGCTTTACACTGTGTCTCATTTCACCCATTCGCACACACACCCACATACCAATGGTAATAGAGCTGCCATGCAAATCGCTAACTTTCCATCGGTAGCAACTTGGGGTTCAGTGTCTTGCTCAAAGACACTTCGGCATGTGGAGTCATGTGGGCTGGGAATTGAACCGCCAACTAGGGCCGCGCGATTATGCCCAAAATGATAATCCTGATTATTTTGATCAATATTGAGATCTCTATTATTTATCACTATTATTCATTGATTTTAGTGACAACATTTTTAATGCACTTTCACATTTATTAAGTTTTCTCATGCCACAATATAACACAAGTAAGCATGAGAACTTGAGCTAGTCAAATATGACAGAATTTAGGAACATAGTGTGAGCCATGACACATTAATTTACCTTCTGATAAACTCAATTTAATATTTTCAGTTAATTTTACAGACTGTATGCAAAAAACAACCGTTAACCTGTTCCACCTTATAAACAAATACAATTAACATCAATGTTCAGTGTCTGAAGTCTGCTCCTCTTAAATATATTTAAAGGTACATTAGACATTTTTCACTGTCATGGTTCTGAGCTGGAGTGTGTTCTCGAACTGCTCTGTGTATATTGTGTATATATCTGAATAATCTCATATAGGATGTGATTGGGTGAGTTCATTTTCCCGTCAGATGGGAAGTGCTTTAGTTTAATGATGTTCATTACTGACGCTCTGATCAGGATTTTTACAGCCAAAACCGATACCAGATACCAATCTTTTTTTTTTTTGTTTAAACTTTAATCAGGAGGTCATAAACAGTTAAATGTAAGATCTGCTCATGGTCATTGTTAATTGAGTTAAATTAATAGCAATGAGAAATACTGTTGGCTAATTGCTAAATAAACAAGCATAACATTTTTATTTTTAAATATCTTAAACTATAAATAGTCTTAATGAAAAGTACACTAACCCAAAAATGATCCATATTAGGAAAAAGGCTAATAGCTTGCTAAGGAAATGGCTTACCATTATCATTATCAAATTGATATTAAATAAACCCATAGTAATTAAACATTTCATTTCTAATTTTATTTATATTTTATGAAGTTATTATAATATCTTTTTTATATTAAATAATTTTATTTATCTATTTATAAGCACATTTTCTGTCTTTACAGCTTAGTAGTTTTATTTTTGTTTGTTGATCAGTTTTAGATGGGTTCCCCCAGTACAGTGTCCATGTCTGCTGATAATATTATGTTTTGGGGGGATTAAATAAAAACATGGAAACTGTAGTTGACTTTTCTAGTGACATCTGGCAACTGAGAGTTTAAATGAAGTGAATTAGAGTTAGTGAAGGAGACCGGCAGTGTACTGTGTGTTTACAGACCGAACAGTTGCTAGTCTTGCTTATGATTGGTGAGGAATTTTTTAACAAAAGTTTGAATTAAACCCTCCTTGTAGCGTTAACATTATTATTATTAATTTAGTCCGCCCGAAGCCGCTTTGTGTACACGAGCAGGTTCAAGTTCAGGTCATTTTGCGGGATTAATAAAAGATGGCGGTTTGTGAGATCGGGAAGTTGAAGCAGATGATGTACAGTTACTGGTCATCATAATTGCTTCTTTGCAGTATTTCCACACTTGTTCAGTTGAATGAGATGAAAAACAGTGTGAAAGTAACTGTTGCTTGGTGTAGATGCATTTTGTAGTTTTTATTCCGATTGTATTATACAACTCCGAACAGGTCACTCGCACCGGTGCGAATAAATTTTTATTTATTCACAGTCGCACAAAATACTTTTCAGTCACAAGTGCGAGTTAGAGTTCCGGCTGAGCGAGAGATGGAGTGAGACGCAACTTTCGGGGCTCCTGCAACAACATTTAATATAATTCTGTAGGCACTTTTTTTGTGTAGTTTTTTTCTGTGAAGTGTTGTGGAGTGTTTTCTAACACTGTACTTTTAATTTTTGAGCTCCAAAATGCCACCAAAACCCAAAAGTGGGAGCGTTTCGTCCGCTCCGCTACAGTGGCCTCTTCCCCACACTACATCCTCGACTCTGAGTGATCTCGCTTCCCCAGGCGACGGTGTTCTTATGCCCACTGTCCCCCCCCCTGGTTTCAAGGAGGAGCTGCTCGTCTCACTCCAACAAGAGATGGCGGCCATTTTCAGAAGTGAGCTTCAGGCGGCCTTGGGCGAAAACCTGATTTTTATTAAGTCTGAGGTACAGACCGTAAAGGCTGAATTAACAGTCTGCATTACAAATATTCAGTCGGATGTGAGTGCTCTGAAAAATACAGTAGGGGAAGTGGAAACCTCGCTCTCTACCTGTTGTGATGACATCGCTATGCTACAGGCTAAAGTAGAGCACCTTTCGGCCGAGTTAAGGAGAGTGGATTTTAAATGTGAGGATCGTGAAGCTAGATCGCGGCGCAATAATATCAGGATCATCGGTGTCCCTGAGGACTCGACCTGCTTGTCCACGCCGGTTGCTGTCTCCACTCTGCTTAAGGAGGCTTTTAAACTGGACAAGGAGCCACTTTTGGACCGCCCTCATCGTACTCTGCAGCCGAAGCCCAAACCCGGTGAGCGCCCACGTTCCATTATCGCCTGACTCCATTGCCATGCGGACTCTGTGGACATTCTGCAATGGGCAAGAGCTCAACAGCGGGTGTAGGTTGGTGACATGGTTATCTCTGTCTTTCCTGATTACACCGCGAGGATAACCTGTGCTCGTGCCGCCTTTAATGATATCCGCCGCCAGCTTCGAGAGATTCTGGGAATACAGTTTGGTCTACTTTATCTGGCGCGCCTCCGTGTTACACACAAAGGAACCGAGAGTGAGTTTAAATCCGCAGAGGACGTCAGAGCTTTCATAATGTTTACTAACACTGTTAATTCTGGCCCACAGGTGAATTTTGTGAGAGCGAACATTAAAGGTATGGGGAGCCCTATAAAAAGATCTAGGATATTTGCTCATCTGAAACGGCTCAAAGCAGACGTAGTGTTTTTACGGGAACTCGCATGTGCAACACAGACCAGGTTAGGCTTAAATGTCCATGGATTTCTGAGGTGTTTCATTCTAATTTCAACTATAAGGCCAGGGGGGGTTGCCATTTTAATTGGTAAGTCAATTCACTTTTCAGCTTCCAAAGTAATATCAGATGAAACTGGCAGATATTTAATAATTTCAGGTAAATTGCTGCACGTCCCTGTATTATTAGTTAATATTTACGCCCCAAATTTTTATGACCCACATTTCATGAATAAGCTCTTTGAGCGCCTCCCATCGTTACATGACGCTCTCCTTATATTTGGGGGAGACATAAATTGTGTTGTTGATCTTAGGTTGGACCGCTCTACCCCCAAGACCACGACGCCCTCACTAATGTCAAGTGCGCTTTCTGAATTCATGGCCAAGACTGGTTGTATTGATCCTTGGAGATTTTATAATCCCAGGATCAAGGAATATTTTTTTTCTTGCATAAGTCCTTTTCTAGAATTGACTATTTTTTCATCGATGCCAAACTCATTTCCAAGGTGTCGATGGTTAAGTATCACCCTATTGTGATCTCTGACCACGCACCACTTTCTTTGGGTATTTATTCCCCCCCGCCCCCTCCCCGATATTCAACGCCGTGGAGGTTTAACACTCTGCTTCTGTTGGACAGCAAATTTAATAAATTTATTACAGCTTCAATTGACGATTTTATTGAGACCAATCAGAATGAGGCTGATCCTATTTCCTGTTCTCTTCTGTGGAAGTCAGTTAAAGCGTACTTGCGGGGCCAAATATTTTCCTACTCCGCACATTTACACAAAACGTGTACGGCCAAACTTCAAGAGCTGTTGACTAAACTTGACGTAATAGATAGACAATTGGTCATCGGCCCCTCTCCTGCTTTACTTAAAGCTCGGCTAGACTTACAGACTGAATTTGAGCTCATTACGACTGCCGATGCAGAGCGCCTTCTTCTACGTTCACGCTCCACGTATTATGAACATGGTGATAAAGCGAGTCGACTCTTGGCACACCAACTGCGACGTCAGGCAGCTTCGCGCATAATCCCTCAAATAACAGATGCATCTGGCATACTCCACACAGACCCTAATATCATTAATTCAGTCTTTTGCTCATTCTACTCTTTATGTACGTCGGAATTTCCACCTGGGACTTCTGACATGAATACATTTTTTAGGCAGTTTCAACTTCCCTTTCATTAACCCGGAGGTTGCTAAAGATCTCGACTCACCTTTAACATTAGAGGAAATCAACCTAGCCATAAATAGCATGCAAAGCAATAAAGCTCCTTGCCCTGATGGATTCCCAGTAGAATTTTTCAAAAGATTTAAATCTAAACTGTCCCCTTTATACCAGGAGTCTGCAGGAGGGCTCTCTTCCTCCGATCTTACAACAGGCCTCTATAAATCTGCTTTTAAAAACTGATAAAGATCCGGATCTCTGTAGCTCATATCGACCCTTATCTCGGATGAACGCGGATACTAAGATTCTTGCTAAGGCTTTGGCCAGTCGCTTGGAAAGAATTCTTCCTGTCATAGACTCAGAGGAGCAAACTAGATTTATAAAGGGGCGTCAGTTGTTTTACAATGTCTTCACCCTTTTGAACATTATCTATTCCAAAAAAACTCCACTACAACTCCCGAATTAGTGATTTCAGTCGACGCTGAAAAAATGTTCGACAGGGTTGAATGGGACTACCTGCTTACAGTATTACATAAAGCTCGATTGGGTGATACATTTATTTCTTGTATACGCCTTCTGTACACATCCCCGCAAGCCAGTATCTCCACCAATGGGATACAGTCACCTTATTTTACCTTATCCCGTGGCACTCGACAGGGTTGTCCCTTGTCTACTTTACTTTTTGCATTAGCCATAGAACCCTTGGCAATTTATCTGAGGTCCTCACCCTCTTTCACTGGGATATCACGTTTAGGAATGGAATTTAAACTATCTCTTTATGTGGATGATTTATTACTGTGTGTTTCCCACCCAAGTCGCTCTTTACCGGCAAATCTCTCCGTTTTCCAGAGATTTGGTTCTTTCTCAGGTTACAAAGTTAACATTTCCAAGCGTGAGTGCTATCCGGTTAATAATTTGGCATTACAATTAAGTCAATCCGATACCCCCTTCAAACTGAGTCCCTCTGGCTTCAGAGATGTAAGCTCAATGCTGGCCTGTCTCTCCCAAATTTCCAGCTGTATTACTGGGCATCACATATTCATAAAATCTTATTTTGGTTGAGACCAGAGCATTCCCTTTGGTGTACGTTAGAGGTACATACGTGTGGCTCGTCCTCTTCAATGGCTCTTCTTACCTCATCTATTCCCGCCAACTTTTCTGGCTTCACAGATAACCCAGTGGTTAGTTCCACTAAAAATTTGGTACCAGTTCAGGAAGAATTATAAATTTGTTTCCGTGTCCACCTTAGCCCCGTTACTGAAAAATCCGTTATTCCAACCTGCACTATCTGACCTTACTTTTGTTGTCTGGCACAACAAAGGTCTCAAAACCTTCAAAGATCTCTACAGGGATGGTACCTTTCGTAGCTTTGCAGATCTGTCGAGCGACTTTCAGCTTCCACAGTCCCATCTTTTTCGTTATTTCCAAGTTAGACATTGTGCAAGATCATTGTTTTCTACTTTTCCCTCTTCATTCCAAGTCAACTATGGGATGACTTCCCCTCTTCCGACCCCCTTCAGAAATCGCTTATTTAAAAAATTTATAACAAGCTGTTATCCTACGATAGCTCACCTATTACTGAAATTAAGGTTGCTTGGGAGGGCGAACTGGGGTTGGCCTTAAATGAAACCTGGTGGGACGTTGCCCTTACCAAGGTCCACTCAAGTTCAGCTTGTGCTCGGCTCTCTTTGATACAGTTCAAAGTAGTGCACAGGATTCATTTCTCCAAAGCACGTCCATCACAGATTTATCCCACTGTCACTGACAGATGTGATAAATGTCATGCCTCTCCCTGCAACCTAACTCATATGTTCTATACCTGCCCATTATTATTGTCTTTTTGGCAGACATATTTTGATAGTATTTCTAAAATACTGTCTGTTACTGTTAAACCCTCTCCTCATATTGCCATATTTGGGTATCCGGAGGACTATAACAGGTACACCTCAAACCAATTAGATCTTTTGGCATTCACT
>JAFFST010048479.1:45012-57560 GCA_022414735.1 Noturus placidus
GGGATGGATTGAAAGAGGTAGAGGAATTTTGGAAGAATGTTCATTTTTACAGTGTTTATTCTACCGAGAGGGGATAGTGGTAGAGCTGCCCATCTTTGAAAGGCTGACTTCATGTGTGAGATTAAGGGTGATATTCGCCGCCATTAATGCAGAATAGGAACGAGTGACGTTAACTCCGAGATATTTGAATTTTGAGTTCTCCAAGCGAAAAGGTATTTCAATCTGTTTTATCCTTTGGCCAGATTGGTTTATGGGTAAACATTCACTCTGGTCATCTTTTTTTCTTGATTAACATTGCTTATATTTTCCTGTTTGCTAAACTGAACCTATGCAGTAGAGATGGTCTTGTCATTGTATTTCCTTTATAAATATTATATTTGAAAATCTGTTGTCCATATTCTCTGCAGCTTCATTGACCTCAGTCTCTCGCCCTCTCCCTCTTTCTATCTCTTTTTCTCTCTCCCTCTCTCTCTTTTTCTCTCTTTCTCTTTCCCTCTCTCTCGCCCCCTCTCGCTTTCTTTCTCTCCCTCACCCACTCTTTCTTTTTCTCTCTCCCTTTCCTTCTCTCACTTCGCTGGGACAGGGACACTCACACTCTCTCTCTCTGTGTGCCGATCACTCACTCATAAAGATGAGATGGGACTTTTGGTTACTTTTATGCAAGTTAAATCCACAAAAGTGTGTTTTGCTGTCATTAAAATAGATTTGTCCATTCGCCATCTAAAGGATGGAATCTTTTAGAGATTCCCAATAGCACTGTGACAAATAGAAGTCTGGAGATAAGACTGGATCTTTATTTATTGAGCCCTCACAGTAGATCAATAGAGCCTTATAGTTAGTCATCAGTCTGTATAGAGGGGAGTTGGTAGGCTGATCAGTTTGTTCTATTGAGTGAATGTCTTTCATTAAGGACATGCGCACAAACACAGGAAACCTTTCTATAAACTCTGAATAGAGCTGGCACAGTGGGTCACCAACATAGAACAGAAAACGTTGTTTTCTTTTCTTAAGCAAAAAAAAAAAACTAATCTAAATCATATGACGCAAGCATAGTATTGATCTTACAATGTTAATCAAAGAAATGTAGATGATCATTTTCTATAAACTCGCTAACATTGAGACATCTTGTGTAGTGACGTGTTCGTATCTGATCATACAGCGTATATATGCATTTCATCATCTTATTGTGAGTTCTGTTATTTAAATTGGCCGAAAAATTGGGAAAGGTCCACACCATTTCACTACAGGTGCAGAGCTCAGGCTTGATTGTAATTTTAGTAGCCACCAAGCAATATGACCACCTCTGTTCAGAATCTGAAGACCTGCCGTGAATTTGCTGCTGCTGATGATGTAGATGTTGATAAGGACTATTTTGAAAGAGTAAGATTTACAGGCATATCCTCTTGCTAGCCTGTTTACACATCAGTTCCACATCACTGCTTCCACACTGGTTAGCCGTTCTTTATTAATGATAATAGATTTCTAATCAATTATAATTGATGACTATCAATTTATGATTAAATGCCGTGATTCATTTCAGTCATGTACTTTTAAATCACTGTGTCGATCCAAATTGTCAGATCTTTACACCCTTGAATTTCATCTGGGTTTTTTGTTTTTTTTTAAGGTTGATCGCAAAATTGACTGCTTTAACCCTTTCATTCATCATATATGATTGATTAACCTGCTTACTGAGTACCAAAGTCATTATGACACTGTATATAATTGCTGTAATGGGATACAGTGTGACTTAGTATTGTGGAACTAGTTTTATTACAATATAAAAAAACCTCTAACTTTGAGGAGTGGCTTAACATGTGCGTTGGAACTGATGTACACAAGGGGAGAGAGAGCTTCGCTGAGGGAAAGAAAGTTTTGAAACTGTTTCTAAATGTGCTCGTTTGTAGATTTTACCGATACAGAAATGGCAATACCAGAATGGACATTATAGATTTTATGGTGCAGGTACAAGCTCCAGTAGCTGCTCAGTCCCATGGTTTGGTTTCCCAGAAATCTACTTGACTAGGCTAAAAAGTGGTAGCTCATTGTTTAAGACTTTGGACTATTGATCGGACGGTCAGGAGTTCAAATCCCAGCACCACCAAGTTGCCACTGTTGGGACCTTGAGCAAGGACCTTTAACCCTCAACTGCTGAGTTGTATAAATGATATAAATGTAAATCGTTGTGGATAAGTGCATCTGCCAAATCTAAGTTGTTGCTAGCATTAAGATTAAGATTGAAATAATGTATGGAGAGCTAATTAAGTGCTTTAATACGGATTAAGAGAAATGAACAAGTACATGATTATCCTCGTCTAGAAAAGTTTCTATTATCGCACATTGTGTTTGCGCAGTCAACAAGAAGTTTGCAAGATATAAGGCTATGAGCCATTTCAGCTAGGAGCTGTGGTGCTCTGTCCAGCGCAACTGTATCCTATAAATCGTTACACTCCTAGTGCTGAAAAATGGCTAGGCTTCTAGTGTAAACCAAAAGTTATGAAGAGCGAAGCTACCCTAGAAGTGCTTTTGAGAATAGCACATTGTTAGTTGTAGTTTTTATTACTGAAATGTGTGCATGTGTGTTTTTGAATCTAGGTGTTTCGGGAAGCTCAGCGGAGTGTGCCAAGTGTAATCTACATGCCACACGTCAGTGATTGGTGGGAGGCCATAAGTGACACGGTGAAGAGTACGTTTCTTACCCTGCTGCAGGACGTTCCCTCCTTCACCCCACTCCTTATCCTTTCCACAGCTGAGATCAGCTACCAGCAGCTCCCTGAAGAGGTGAGGACACCTAATTTACCTTCTCTCTTTTAAAAATATAAATCAGACATCTTAATCAGACTAGATATAGCATATTAAACTGCATGTAAATGGGGATTATGTTGAACTTGAAATGGTTCTGTCACAGAACCCCTGAATGATTTTGATGAAGTGCTTATTCTATGCTGTTACTGTCCCTTCATTATGCTGCGCGACTCTGACTGCTGGAGTGCTCTTAACAGAGCAGTAAAAAAATAACACTACTGCGCTGAGACTGTTGGTAATGTGCCAGGTTTTGTACTTTCTTCAGTGTTGGAACTGAAAACAGCTACATGAATTAAGATAAATTTGTTTAGGGCTATATTTGATACAACTACTTTAATATTTCAATGGATTATGAATCAGCCTTCTCAGCTATTTTATGAATGCCATCTTCGAGTTATTTATCTATTGACGCCGATCAGCCATAACATTAAAGGAGACCTATTATGCCCCTTTTTACAAGCTGTAATATAAGTCTCAGGTGTCCCCAGACTGTGTCTTAAGTTTCAGCTCAAAATACCCCACAGATTATATATTATATTATTCCATGCTACAAATGCTCCTTTCTGGGTGGAAGCAAACCCCCCCCCCCCCCCCTCTGTTTTAGTGTGTCTCTTTAAATGCAAATGAGGTGCTGAAAGAGCGGAGCCTTTACAGCTCGTTCTTCGGATACTACGGCAAAAACAAATCGGAAGAACCAGTATGATTGACACCATAAATACCGGTGTTCAGCCCTATATGTATGGATTATACAGACAGTAAGCGTTTTCAGATTAAAAATAAATACGATATGTTCTTTTTGAAGCTGGAAAAAATCAAGTACAACATCAGAGGTAGTGGAGACTCATTTTTGGGAAAATGTCAACAGTTTATTACCTACTTCAAGGATGTACGCACCCTGGAGGTAGTTTAAGGAGAGGTGGACGGTCAATACTATCCATCTTACACCCCCCCCTCCCTTTTTCTTTTTTTTCTTTGATTCTGTAAGATTTATGAAAATAATACTAAACACATGTAATTGAATTACATGTACATGAATCATAAATAAATGAATCGTGTAAAGTAAATAAATAAATAAATAAATATGATATAGCTCTGGTCTCCGTGAATACAATCATAGACAACTGTAATTTTAGCCGGATTATTTGGAAAGGCGATTTGAAAACATTCACAAAATATAAAGTGCGATACTTATGTCTTTTGGATATGAAGCTGGATCACGAACAGTTGGTACTGATCCATGCATGAGAGTAAAATTTTCAGCAAATCCTGCTTTGTAATGACCCATGTACCACGAGGGGGGGGGGGGGGGGGGCACATTTCCTTCAAAAATAAAATTACTCCAATGCGTCATCAGTGGCGCTGATGCGGGGAGTACATGTACAAGTATTTTGTGTTCGTTCTTAAAGCCAACAGCAGAACAGTTAGAAAGCTTATGAAGCTGAGACATTCTTCTATCACTAGAGCTGCTCCAGCACAGAGGAAATGGTGGACTGTGGGCAGCTCACTAATAGGGCTAATAGGGCAGAGTCCATTACCAGTCGTGTGTGGGTTCTGTTCCAACGTGACACCACATTGGATAGAAAACGCTAACAACTCATGTTGAGACACTGTTTATTATTTATGAGGAATACAAAAAATGGAGTGGGTGGGTTTTTACCATTATAGGTGGTTGTGTATGCACACTGCCGACACGTTTATGTTCAAACCACTGACTGGTGATGTGAATAACATTGATTATCTTGTTACAGTGGCACCTGTCAAGGGGTGGGATACATTAGGTAGCAATAAACAGTCGGTTATCAAAGTTGAGGTGTTGGAAGCCGGAAAAATGGGCAAGCGTAAGGATCTGCGTGACTTTGACAAGGGCTAAATTGTGATGGCTAGACGACTAGCTCAGAGCATCTCCAAAACAGCAGGTCTTGTGCGGTGATCCCGGTAGGGGTAGTGGCTAGTACCTACCAAAAGAGGTCCAAGGAAAGACAACCGGTGAACTGGTCATGGTCACCAAAGGCTGATGGGCATGTGGATAGTGACCGTTAGCTTGTCTGGTCCGGTCCCACAGAAGAGCTAATGTTGTACAAACTGGTGAAAAAGTTGATGCTGGCTGTGATAGAAAGTTGTCAGACTACAGTGCATTACAGCTTGGGCTGGGTTACCACAGATCGGTCAGAGTGCCCATGCTGACCCCTGTCTACCACCAAAAGCGCCTACAATGGGAACATGAGCATCAGACCGTGGAGCAGTGGAGGAAGGTGGCTTGGTCTGATGAATCATTTGGATGGCCTCTTACCTGGGGAAGAGATGGCATCAGGATGCACTATGGCATTCCTGTGGATGTTACTTTGACAAGTACCAACTAAAGTAAACATTGTTGCAAAACAAGTATTGTACACTCCTTCATTACATGTTTCAGCAGGATAATGTGTCCTGTGACACTGGACAGATTGTTCAGGAATGGTGTGAGGAACATGACACAGTTCAAGGTGTTGACTCAAACTGCTTGAGCATGTTCTAGCTGACTGGTGTATTTTCTGTTGATTAAATAGAACAGACCTCTGCAGATCAGTGCGATGTAGGTTGGTCTGTAGTACATTCAGTTGGGCTACTGAAAGTGTGAATACATGTACCTCACTCCTACAGCAGAGGGGGACCTTGTACAACTAACTCAAGGCAGATTTTCAGCTGGGAAAAGTAGTCTAATAATCTAAATTCGACTTTGCTTCATCAATACATGAATCAGTCAAAGTCATGTTTAGTTCTATTTGATCAGTATAGGTGTTTGTAGGCTAATTAAAATTTTAAAAAGTTTGCTTGTATTTGAAATGTATTTTGCTTCATCAAACATTAACATCCCTACTGGACAGCTGCTAGTCCATGATCAAAACCGTGCATATGAAAACCACAAAATATAAGATTTAGTAAAGATTTGTAACTGAGTTTTTAAAACTGCAGCACTTTTATTTTTTCTACCTTTATAATTTTTTATTTACTCTTTCTCCCAGCTGTATCTGTCTACTCTGAAGCCCTGACATGCCCCCCCCCCAAGTTCTTTCTCTTTAATTCTTCTCATTCCTCTTGACATACTTCCTTGACACTATTTCCTCTCACTTCTTTTTGTCCTCTTTGCTTTTTCCACTTGCCTTTGTTTTAGTCTGCTTTTCTCTACTCATGTCCATCATTTTTTTTTCCACCAAGGAAACCGGACAATGCAGTCAACTCACTACTTTGAAGGACATGCGGGAGAGAGATGCACAGTGCAAAAAAAAGTAGCTTCCCTGTTTATGCCAAAGGGGAGCTGTTGTGGCAGGGACATGATTTTTAACTCGCAGAGAGCTTTTAAAGATCCCTGAGAAGCCCATACTGCGAGCCCAGGCTACCTAGAGTGTGTTGCTGGGGGTTGTGATTGGCTGGTGGTGAAGCTCTTGATCAAAGCCTGTTAGAGAAAGCAGTGCCCACCAGGAGGGCACAGTAATGCTACTAGAGAACAGACTGCTAATTTTATTGACAGAAGCCGCTAGTGCTTTCTCTATAAGGCCTATTCATTAAAGCCTGCTTTACTCCCCAAAGGAGACAACATTTTAGGAGCTGGTAGATTACCTTGTTGTGTCTCTTTAACACAGGTCTCTGTCATTGACTTTATATCTTCAATGTTTTAATGAGACTACCAATTTGTCACCCTCAGAAGTCTACTGGAACGGACAATTTTTTTCTCGTCTACACCATTAAAACCTCACAGGAATAGTTCAGCCTCTGATTATAACTTAGTTGATAAGTCTGCCATTTATGCTGAAGCCTACTTTAGCATAACCCGATACCTTGTCTGATGGCATTTTTCTTTTAGGTTAATATATTTTTATTTGGTGTAGGTAGATTTACCAAAATATAGTTCCATTTTATTTGTATATTGTTTTAACAGTAGATAGTACCTTATTGGATGTACAGTGGTACCTCGACCTACGAGATTAATTCGTTCCATAACCTAGCTCGTTCGTCGATCATCTCGTAAGTCGATCGAATTATTCCCATTTAAATTAAAGGAAAAAAATTTAATTGGTTCCAACCCTTTAAAATTCCCCCAAAACACTGTACTACATATAAAAAGGCATGTTTTCCCATACAAACCTATGTGTAATTAATGCAGTTTAAATACCTGTACTGTACTGTAATCATAAAAGAAGAAAATAGACATTGAACAGGTAATTCTGTGGGTACTTACGTATGGATACTGTATCAGCTACGGTAGCGAAGGCTGAGCAGGAGGAGGGAGGGAGGGGAGGGAGGCATGGAGACGGCGGTAAACTTGAATCGCACAGTTACGATACCGTACTTTACGTATTGCACTAAACATTTATCTTACGTAACATTAACTAAAATTGCACTTTCTTTACATATTCTACTTTATATTATAAATAATTATGAATCATAGACAGCCAAAATGAATGGTAAATGGCGCACTTATATAGCGCTTTTATCCAAAGCGCTTTACACTGTGTCTCATTCACCCATTCACACACCAATGGTAGCAGAGCTGCGATGCAAGGTGCTAACTTGCCATCGGGGGCAACTTAGGGTTCAGTGTCATGCCCAAGGACACCCTACGATTGCATATGATACGATTACATATCTACTGTAAATTCAAAATCTTCAATCTTCGAAATTTTCCCATCTCGTAGCTCGAACCTCAGCTCGTTGGTCGAGCAGAAATTTGCCCCGTGTTCCATCTCGTAGGTCGAAAATCTCGTAGATGGAGCTGCTCGTAGGTCGAGGTACCACTGTAGATCTAAGCAAATTTGCATGTAGCTCTAATTCAATCATGAACAAGCCAAAGGTGACTGTGAAGACATTACTTTTTAACCTTGAGAAGAACTGGACTCAGCAGGGGGAACCCTTCCTCTTCCAAACGAATAAGGAATATGAAACCTTTTCTTGATGCACACCTTGTACATTTAGGTTTACTCTCAAACCAAAGATAAAAGTAGAAACACAATGTAATTTATAACTATATTGACTATGCTGCCATATTGCCTAACCCTAGCTTTTATCACGTAAGTGTGAACAGAAAAAAGTATCAAAATGTTTTATAACAACTGCACTGTCTGTCTCTGTCTAATGCATCCTCTTACATGAGTACTGTGGTGGCCGGGAATGGTGTAATACTGAAATTTGATTGTTTGAATTTTAAAAGTCAGTCCATGCTTTGAAAGCACTTTCAAAGCATCTTCGATGAAGTCGCACTATCCTTGGATTGACTCGCCTTGGTGTGAAAGATCTCCCTTAATCTGGGTGAGGTTACACCCCCCTCACATACACTTCAGCATGGTATAACTTCTTCCCAGAAGCAGGGAGGATAGTGTGAGTTTGTGATGTGTGCAGAATTGCTAGGGGGGTTTTCAGTCAGTGAAGGTCCATTTTAGGTATTGTATCAATAGGGGATCGTAACAGCTTCTGGTGCTGTTAAAGGGTATTCTAGGATGGTTCGATTTTAAAGAGATCTATTAGTGTATAAAGCACAAGGATCGCCACAGGTTTAGTTGGCAACAGTTTGCAGGGTCACTTGGCTTCTGGCATGACAGCTGTCCTCTCTGCAGTGCTGCACCTCAGGGGTGAGTACTCATTCTGCCTTAGATAGGAATAATAAAAACCTCCGCACTGTCAGCCATTCCTGCTTCCAGTTTTAGAGAGAAGAACCAGGTGCCAGTCATGTTCCTTATGTTTGCATCTGTAGTGAAAGTAGATGGCAACAGTGCAGTCACTGAGCACTTTATTAATAACACTATACTAGTACTGAGTAGTACTATACATTAGTATTAGTGTTCCTCAGTTCTTTGTGGCATGGATTCCACAAGCTGTTGGAAACATCCCGTTGAGATTCTGGTCCATGTTGACATCACACAATTCCTGAAGATTATTCAAATCTTTCAATCTCCTGTTCTGCCACATCCCAAAAGTTTTCTATAGGATTCGGATCCAGTGACTGGGAAGGCCACTGTAGAGCACTGAAGTCGTGTCATGTTCATGAAACCAGTTTGAGATGACTTTTGCTTTGTGCATTATCATGGAAGTAGCCATTTGAAGATGGGTAAATTGTGGCCTTGAAGAGATGCACATGGTCAGCAACAATACTTAAATAGGCTGCGGCATTCAAGCGACATGCTAAGAAAACATTCCCCACACCCTTACACTACCTCCACCAGCCTGGACTGTTGGCACATGGCAGGTTGGGTCCATGGATTCATGCTGTTGGCACCAAGTTCTGAGCCTATTACCTGTGTGAATCAGCAGAAATCGAGATTCATCAGCCCAGGCTACACTTTTCCAGTGTTCAACTGTCCAGTTTTGGTGAGGCTGTGCTCACTGCAACCTTCGCCTTCTGTTCTTGGCTGACAGAAGTGGAATCCAACACGGTCTTCTGCTGTTGTAACAATCCACCTCACAATTCGACATGTTGTGCATTCTGAGATGCTTTTCTGCTCACCACAATTGTGCAGAATGGTTATCTGAGTTACTGTAGCCTTTCTGTCAGCTTGAACCAGTCTGGCCTTTCTACACTGACCTCTCTCATCAACAAGGTGTTTCCCATCTGCAGAGCTGCTGCTAACTGGATGTTTTTTCTTTATTGCTTGTGTGTGTGTGTGTGTGTGTGTGTGTGGAGATCAGCAGTTATAGAAGTACTTAAACCAGCCCATCTGATACAATCATGCCACAGTCAAAATCAGTGAGGTTACTTTTTTCCCCCCATTCTGATTGTTGATGTGAACATTACTCGAAGCTACTGGACTCTCTCTGTATGATTTTATGCATTGCACTGCTGCCACATGATTGTCTGGTTAGATAATTACATGAATGAGTAGCTGTACAGGTGTTCCAGTGAGTGCTCTGTGACTGTATATGTGATTGTGTAAGATTGAGGATTCTGAATAATTGTCTCCAAGTGTGTTGCATATATACAGTAACCCCTTATTCTGTTTTTCTAGGATTTGCAGCTCTTGGCTTTATTGCAGTATTCTTGTTTGTTTTGCTATTTGCAAATCTTGGTTCATTAAGTGTTTCTTTAAGTCTAATCCCTTCAATGCTTGTGGAGTCAGTTTGAAATCTGCGACTGGTTCTGCCAGTTGTTTCTCTGACTTTATTTGCCTTTCAGCAAAGCAGGCATGTTATGTTTTGTATTAGATTTATTGTCTTCTATTTTGTCTGTGATTTGGTCTTGGTCAATTCCCCCACCAATCATCCAGCTCTCCCCAATCTGTAGCATTCATCAACTGAGAGAGAAAATCATTACCTGCTGTATATAAGTGTTGCATATACATTTTCTTCCATGCAGAATAAAGTGGAACGATTGCTGTACTAGTGGTAGGCTTGTCTCAGCTAAGTCAACCTATCCTATACAATTTTCAGTATTTTGTGGAGAGAGGGTTTACAGTAAATATGTACAAGTCCTGTCCCTCAGCAACAAGAACTAGTCCCCTTATTGGTAAAGATGTTAGCAGAAAATGCCTGACCTGTACGAACACAGATGTGAAGTTCTTTGTCGAGTTTGTAATGAAGAAACACTTGGTTGCCACACAAATTCTCTAAAACAAGTGGAGAGAAAGGGACTTGTAATGTGATTGAGATTAGGCCTGAGGTGGACAAAGTCTATTTCATAAAACCTCTTATTCTTAGTAGCCTGATAGTACTTCAACGGCTGGTGTCAGTAGTTAAGTCAGCAAGCGTGGGTGGGCAGCAGGCTAACCAAGTGAAATTGCTAACTCGAGCATATTTCTATGAATTTCAAGGTGGAAATGCAGTCAGCTGACAAGACTGTGATGTTGAGGTCATCAGAAGTGAATATTTTCTGAGAAACCATTCACAGACATTACAAGGTCGTTTCTGGCACAGGACACACGCACCTGTCTCTCAAGCCAGACTTATTGATCATCGTATTGATCAGTTTCTGGTCTCTCCTCCAAGAATGCCAAATGGACAGACTTTTCTCGAAAGATTTTCATAGTCTTTTCTGTGTTCCTCTGTCTGCAGGGGCTGACAAGGCAGTACGGAACATGCTGCATCAGCAGAAACTTATATAGTTATGGGGAATGGGGCAAATGAGTTAATTTTACTAGAGAATGTGCAGAAGAACAATGCCACTCAGTCACGCTGTTTGGATAAAGGAGTTTCAGTCTGTGTGTATGGAACAGTGTTGTGATCAAGCTGTAATGGGAGGGGCAGGGAGTGGGGCTTGGCAGTAGGAAGATGAACTCGGTATTGTGATACATTTTGTCAGTGTTGTCTATACTTTAACTGTTCAACTGGTTGGACATCTAAAATCTCATTTAAAATCTAGTTGAATACAAATTGTTTTATTTCCTTCCCAGGCCATGTTGCATCATTTTATTTTTTATGCTGCAGTGTAATTGAGTTCTCAAATCTGATTGGTGAGTAGGTGTGGCTTATTTTTTTAACAGTACAGCTTGGAGAGTAACATGAGCGATGGGTTTATATTAATTCACTCATGAATGTTTCTATAGTAACAGCTCATACACATGTTGTGTGGTGGATGATCCACATAAACTTAATTAATATAATAATACTAATAAACAGATTTTTAAAGGGTATTGTTTACAAAAGAAAAAGTCTTGTATTTGTATGTATAAAATAAATATGATTGTATTCATTATTGTTTTTTAAATTTGGAAAGGATTTTGTTCGGAGAAGTTTAACTTCATTAACTTGTATTAACTTTGACAGAGTAAAAGGAGAAGCTGGCGAGGGAACTGCTGTCGATTGTTGCTATAACAGGAAATGACTTCGTTCCACAACATCAAATATAACTATAATCCACAAAATGTGCCACATTTCATTGATTAATAAATTAAAAAAAAAATTATTAGCAGATTGCTGTGGTATGCTGAAAAACTCATAACTGACCATACTGTTATACGAAAATAAGGTGGTGTGGGGTGTATCACACCTCACATCACCTTATCATGTATTGTTTTTGTGTAACAGCATGGGTCGTTGTTTGCTCTGCCTTACATAAATATTTTGAAACCGCAACTTTTTCAGTTTTGTCTTGGCTAAAAACAGTATAACGTATTCCAAGTATTGTGATCAGCCATGTGAAACTTACTGCCAGCTATGCTAGGCACAGCACTAACTGTATCCCATAGCAGCTGAGTCTCAGGTGAAATGCCCCTGTCTATGCCAGATGTGAACATGTGGTATTTAGGATTTATGTTGTATTTAGAGTTAATTACATCAAAGATTATTACCAAAAGCCTACAGTATTCACCCTAGATACACTGCAGAAGGGACAGTTAGGACACCAGTGAAGCAGCACTGATTCGCACATAGACAGCAGAGGACAGATCTGCACAGTGGACTTTATTGACTGAATTAATATCATGTATCCAGCAATAACTGTAAAATGGGACTAGTCATAAAAGAAATTTCCTTCGTGACAAAGCAGAGTTGCCAGCATAGCTTTGTCATTTAATGTCTAGTGCACTTTACCTTTATAGGTGTTTTTGCTGATCTTTGCATTTTATCAGTCTATGAGGCCCATCTTTCCACTCTTTATTTATTTATTTATTTATTAATAAGGTTATAGTAATTAAATCCTATTTGGAAATGTTCTGCATTAGGACTCAGTCTGATTTAACTTGTGTAATAGTAGTTGATCTAGGATGCTAGGATGTGTGTGTGTGTGTATATACAGTGGTGTGAAAAAGTGTTTGCCCCCTTCCTCATTTCCTGTTCCTTTG
>JAFFST010048490.1:0-22500 GCA_022414735.1 Noturus placidus
GAGTTAAAAGTGAGATAACATGCTACGTTTTTGACGAGTTAAAAGTGAGATAACATGCTACGTTTTTGACGAGTTAAAAGTGAGATAACATGCTACGTTTTTGACGAGTTAAAAGTGAGATAACATGCTACGTTTTTGAGGAGTTAAAAGTGAGATAACATGCTACGTTTTTGACGAGTTTTTGACTGAGATAATACATTAACTTCTAACTTGGTTTCTAGCCACAAATTCATTTTGTAAATATATTACGCAATTATTTTTGACTTTTGTATGCAGAAATGGGCTTCCATGCTGAAGGAATGTTCTTGGATCCGTGTCGTTTATTTTCTAATTAGAATATCAGTGTTCTGTTGATGCGTTCACTTAACATTCTGAAATACTGTGTGATGTGTGTGATGTATACCCCATCCCTAGTAATCTTCAACCCAATCCAGGTGGAGTGTACGGATACGGATCCAGATGTGTGCACACGCAACGCGGCATAGACAGACACTACAACCTTTCCTACTGTACAACTCACTAACCGACTTCCCCATCATCTGTGACCTTTGACCTTAACGCCAAGTGCCGCGTGAAGACGCTCCAAAAACCACTACACGGTGTTAATCCTTTACATTTATCACGCCTCTACGACCTCTCTCAGTTTCATCATCACAGGTTCACTGCGCTGCTGTGTTCTCATAATCTGAGGTCTGTCAAATAAATGTGGGTTTATGATAAGAAATTAACGCGGTTTCCTGAATGGCGTACGCGAGTGCATCTCGGAGAGGAAGCTGCGTCCGTATAAACGACTGCTCGTTGCCTAGTCATGATCCACGCACTAAAACACGACAGGGTTAAGAGTCATTCAGGAAAATCTCCTCGTTGTTAAAACACGTTTCCTCTCTCAACAGCAGCTTGTGGTGGCGTCTGGTATGTCGATGGGGGACTATGTTTAAAATAGCCAACTTGGCTAACTGAAAATATTTTACAGCCTGTTAAGTGTTAACAGGAATAAAATTACCCCCCTCCCCTCCCCCCCTCCCCCATTTACTCCTATTATCCCAATGTTAATGTCGATATCCTAGAGGCAAACTAAAGCTCATGCTAGATTCGTTAGCTTTGTAGCACCATGGGAAAAAGGAAAGAGACCAGACGCCAAACAAATCTGTCTCGACTGACCTTTACAATTGGAGGTAAATAAAGGGAAATTGGGAATATCCTCCTTTAAACTTGTCCTTCTTATCCTCCTTTAAACTTGTGATGTGTCCTTCACAGAGACGTATTCACACTCCTAGCTCAAATAACACTGACGGAACAATGTTTATTCATCTTTTACAACATTTGCGTGTAATTGTTTTCGTAGTCCAAATTAAAAAAAAAAAAAAAAAAAAACATTTTTAAAAAACATCCTCTACATTTACAAAACTTGTCATATTGCTGACTTCCTTCATACTCATTTACGTGGCGTAATCGGTCATATAACCCCGCACATGTTTTACGGGACAGCCCGTTTATATTTAAACCTAGACTAACTGCTCCAATAATGCAGCTCGGCCACTGCAGCTACCACTGACGCACGCGGGCACTCTGCCGCATTTTAAAGCGCGCCATTATTTCAGTCTTAATCGAACGTCTAATCTTATTCGTCTTAAATCACTGTATACATTACTGTACGTTCAAGTTATTAAGTTTCACAACATGTTCTTCGAGTCGGTGTAACTGGACTGAGCAAGCGATTTGAACTTGACGGCGTAACCCGTGTATAAAAACCGCAGTAACCTGGTGACAGATATTTAAACGACTTGAACGCGAAATTCGAATCAAAGAAGTTCGCATCAGGAGCTCTCACAGGATACGAACATGTTTCCAAACGAACAGCAGATTTCCCGTGTGAACGCTCCTGTGATGAATAGATTCACTTGTATCCAGTTCAAATATACATTACCGTATTTTCCGCACTATAAGGCGCACCTAAAAACCTTACATTTTCTCAAAAATTGGCCGTGCGCCTAATAATCCGGTGCGCCTTATGTGTGGACTGAGTTCCAAAACCTGTAAAAATGTTGTGTGACTTTGGTTGGCGTAACAACCGTATGCGCCTTAGAACACTGGCGGCTGTGGCTCAGTCGGTAGAGCGGGTTGTCCACTAATCGTCCAACCGTGGGGTTGGTGGTTCGAATCCCGGCCTGGGTGATCCCATGCTGAAGTGTCCTTGGGCAAGACACTGAACCCTAAGTTGCCCCCGATGGCAAGTTAGCGCCTTGCATGCAGCTCTGCTACCATTGGTGTGTGAGTGTGTGTGTGAATGGGTGAATGAGACACAGTGTAAAGCGCTTTGGATCCAAGTGCTTTGGATAAAAAAGCGCTATATAAGTGCGCCATTTACCATTTAACACGGTGCGCCTTATGTATCGGTCAAGGACAGAAAATAGACCCCGTAATTGAGACTGCGCCTTATAATCCGGTGCGCCTTATAGTGCGGAAAATACGGTGTGTGTGTGTGTGTGTGTATATATATATATGTGTGTGTGTGTATATAATGTATTCTATTCCTATTTTGTTTTCGTTGTTGTTACAAAAGAAAACATGGCAATGTTTGTCTGCTCCGCCTTCCCCAAAAATAATAAGATGTGCGCCGATTTTACAGCATCCTTATTGACTAAATGAACCCATTATGAACTGGAGTGATGTCGCTGATGTCGAGGAACTGTCCGGGCCAGAATCTGACAGTGGAAGCATTTTTAAAAATATACAAAATGAATAAATAAAGAAACTTGGGGGGGGGCGGGGGGGAGGGGGGTCGACACCGACTTCAAGTTTAAATCCAGATCCAGATCAAGCCAGCGTCCTTGTAACGGACTCACCAGGTTAAACACCGTCTCCACGATGTCTCGGTTCGTCACCTCTCCGGCCTCGACCAGTCCCTCCAGCACACCGAACTTCATTCGGATTCCCCTGATGGGCACTGTGGGCGTTACGCCCCCGCCACCAGAGGGCGCTTTGTCCTCCGCCATACCAGGTGAGACACCTGTTCCTCTTCAAGGTGACTCCGGTTTAAACTAACACCACCTCGAAGGTACAGGATTACGATCTGGGTTTCGACGATAAGCCTTAAAACCCGCTCTCCATCGACTGCCGGAAGTCTGGAAACAAGAGTGGTATTACAGGTGAGACCACAGGTGATATGAACAGGTGATCATCCAGCTCACGCGCACACGCTCAGCACTTCCCGTGGGAATATGAGGAAGTGTATATATCTATATATATCTATATAAGGCTACAAGAGGGCTAAAGCATGAAGAAAAACAATGTCTGCGATTTATGAGACACTAAACTAATCCTTCTGAAGGTTTGTTGTTTGGACAGACAGGAAACTGAGCTTCACCTCTTCTTCTTCTTCTTCTTCTTCAGAGCTGGATAATGAGCTCGAGCTCGCGCTCACGCGCACACACTCACTCACTCACTGTGTCTCTCTCTGTCTGATTAAAACACTCCGAAACGGGAGTTAAATCCTGCCACGAGTGCTCCAGGTGAGCTCGCAGTTCTTCTCGGAGTTTCTTTCCTCTTCGTTTCAGAGCGCCATCTCTTCCTGAATCGCTCGAATCCGGCTCGCAGCCGCCGCCATGACAGTGCCCGAGTGAGTGAGGGAGGGAGGGAGCGCGGGAGCGCGCGCCGCGCATGCGCAGTGCGGGGCTGAGTGAAGCTGCGTAGGGATCAGGTGTGCTGCAGGTACACAGCCTCACTGCTATGAGCCTTAAACCCCTCCAGTCTCGTTCTATTCTCTGTTCATCCCCATCATCAGTGCACTGCATCTGTTCAGTGATGAATTCATCAATGGAGGGTTAGTTTTGTTTGGGTTTTTTTTAGTTTTAAAATATGTTGGGGGGTTTTTTTTTTTTTTTTCTTTTTAAGATTCATCATCTGTCATTTATTATTAGTTGCAACTGTTCGGCTGTTATTAAGTTATTACACTTTATATTATAAGCCTCATTTGTATTAGCATTAAGCAAGTGTACTCCGGTTTCCTCCCCCAGTCCAAACACATGCATGGTAGACTGATTGGCGTGTCTAAAGTGTCCGTAGTGTATGAATGTGTGTGTGAGTGTGTGTGTGATGGTACCCTGCGATGGACTGGCACTCTGTCCAGGGTGTACCCCGCCTTGTGCCCGATGCCTCCTGGGATAGGCTCCAGGTTCCCCGTGACCCTGATAAAGGAGTAAGCGGTTGAAGATGGATGGATGGATGGATGGAAGAAATTATAAACAATTATGACTGGTGAACTAACTATAAGCTATGAGCTACATCAGTTTTGGCCATAATACATCCATCCATCCATCTTCAACCGCTTACTCCTTTATCAGGGTCACGGGGAACCTGGAGCCTATCCCAGGAGGCATCGGGCACAAGGCGGGGTACACCCTGGACAGAGTGCCAGTCCATCACAGGGCACAAACACATACACACTCACACACACATTCATACACTACGGACACTTTAGACACGCCAATCAGACTAACATGCATGTCTTTGGACTGGGGGAGGAAACCGGAGTACCCGGAGGATACCCCCGACACACGGGGAGATGTTCATAAACAAATAAATAAATAAATAGATAGATAGATAGATAGATAGATAGATAAAATTGTTAGAACTGCTAGCACTACTACCAGTCGTGGAAGTAATAGTCATTTATTTTTTTAAATATTAATAGCTTATATTATTTATTATAGCGTTTATTATTACTACTACTAGTAGTAGTCGTTTAGTTTTAAAATATTAATATATTATCAATTATAACATGTATTGTTGTTATTATTATTGTTAGTAGTAGTAGTTTATATTTTTTAAATATTTATATATTTATAAGTATATGCCCTCCACTAATGTTGGCACCCTTGGTAAATATGAGCAAAGAAGGCTGTGAAAATTTGTCCTTCTTGTTTATCCTTTTGATCTTTTATTAAAGAACCTCATAAAGATTTCTCAGCTGTCATGGATATCAAACAATTAATATTCATGTTATTTATTATAAAGTGTATTGTTGTTATTATTGTTAGTTGTAGTAATGGTAGTCATTTATTTAAAAAAAAAAAATTAAATGTTATTTACTGTAACATTTATTGTTGTTGTTGTTATTGTTCTTAGTAGTTGTAGTAATTTCTTTTTGAAATATTAATATATTATTTATTATGAGATTTTCTGTTGTTGTTATTATTGAAAGATTTGTGGAGGGAACTACATGCTGTGTGTGTAGATTTTGCCCGCTGGTCCTCCAGTATCCCATGACGGGGCACGTGCGTGTCATCATGCACTCCCTCAGTGAGAAGCCCCTGGGGTGGTTACCATAACAACAGCCCTTGAGACCTCACAAACATGAAAATATATGATGATGGCTGTACAGATCACTAACTTTCACCACAGCCGTGTTCACTTTCATTAGTTTGGATTGTAGAGTATGTTTTAAGCACATTATTTTTTGAAATATAAAGTTCAATTCAGGCTAATGTAACGTTAACGTTCATTTTAATGACTTCAATTAGTGTAGTTACAGCATTCATACTACAAAAAAAATATATTTTTGGACAAATTGCTGAGAAATTATACTTAAGTAGCCTAAAAGCTTAAATAAATTGTCGAACTCTTACACAATTAAAAGTGGAAGTACCTAATCAAAAACAACAAAAAACATTGTAAAAACATATATAAAATAAAAATAAAGGTATTGTTGAACCGATGAAATGAAGTAAGGTCATGTTTTGATGTGAAAAGTAACTTGACTGATATATAGCCTACACTCATTGGCTGAATGAGAGAAGAAGAGGCCAATTTTGTTTTTGGAAACGTAATTAAGTTCGAGTACAAATACTCAATAACAATAACACTCGTGTAAAATATAAATACAATAAAATAACACTTAAGTACACTAACAGAGTACAATTTCTTGGTGAGTTTATTTTCACTGCATTAGGTTTTCCAAGTAGCTAACCGTACTAGCTATGTATTAGAATGTTTTTAGTCAGAAAGGGCTAGCTGTTAGTGATTAGCTCACCTGTTATTAGCTGTTTTCTCATTATCAGAGAGATTGTACGGTCTTCGATTGAAAGTCAGTTATAATTTGTATTTATAATTCAGCTACGAGAATCAATACAGATGATCTCTTTACACTAGCATGGTCTTGAGAAGCTATAAGCGTTAGTTAGCTAGCTGAGCTAAAAGGCTTGCTTGACGGTCTCCTGTATAACTTTACTTTTTTGATAATATTATCAAACATAACGGAAGACTACAATTTATGTCGGCTTGTGTTTACATAGTAAAGTTTTGTGGTATTTTTACAATACAGTCGTTACAGTAGATATACTGTAAGGTTAGGCATGCTAGTGTTGTAAATATTTTACCAAAACACCACATGTGAAAGATTACAGCTTTGAACATCACTTGTCATCAAAACATCATGGGGAAAATGTTACTATGTACTCTGTCAAGAATAGACACAGGAACGTCCATCATCATACATCCAGACACCGCTGACCACCAACCACATGTCCAACAACAACAGGAAATGACCACGATAATCTGGCACACAAACTGGAGTCCCATCCATGGTGCTTTCCCAACTTGGTCCTCGGACAGTCTCTGGATTCACCACTACTCTGACACAGCTACTGAATAAATAAATGAATGAATGAATGAATGAATAATTAATTGCTAAATCAAATCATTCTCCTGTTGTTGAGCTCTATGACACCATAGCATCCATATCAGCAGGTGACCCAACGCTGTGCCATTGTTTGACCACAGACAACATGGCTTCTATTGAAATTCGATGGACAAACAGAGATAAAAGGCTTGATCATTTTATTTTTCATATATTTGCACAGCTGATGAAGTCTGAAATGTCCACAAAAAAAAAAATACTTTAAAGGTTACAGATTTGTCCAAAGCAACAACCTGGTCTTTTGTATGTTTAATGGTTTCATGATCTCAGAGAAAATGACTTCTTAATGGTTCTTTGGATAGCCCTGCGATGGACTGGCACCTGTGCCCGATGCTCCCTGGGATAGGCTCCAGGTTCCCCCGTGACCCTGAAAAGGAGTAAGCGGTTGAAGATGGATGGATGGATGGATGGATGGTTCTTTGGATGCCGTTGTGGTTCTAGCTTTAAAAAATGGGGTTTTTTTAAGGGTCCACCAGAGGCACAAACTGAAGAACTTTTCTTCTGAAAGTTTAGAATTTAATATATTGATAATATTTGATACAGATCAAGGAAAGAAATTTGAACGACCCCCCCCCCGAAATTCTCTTTCAACCATATAATCGTTGTGGAGCCATGTGTATTTATCATGTGTCCAACATTCATCCAACATAAAATTCAATATTTGATCTGAGTGTTTCCCCAGTGTTTCCTTCTCTCCGTGCTGCACATTCTAATGCGTCTACTAGTCCAACACACGTGAAGGGTGTGTTAACAAGCTCAGGTGTGTTAGAGCCGGAAAAACTAAAGAGCATGATTAAGAAATCCTGGAGTAGTGAATGAAATTAACCCCATCGCTGACTCTCAGATCCCATATTAATAATGAATAATCGTACAAATCTGATTTATAGACACTTAATAGAACAGATAAACGGTTCTGACCAATACAGCAGCTGCAGGAGGTCTTTAAGCAGGACTTCTTTTTAATCAAGATAATGAGAAGTGACCTTACAGTATAGTGAGCTTAATGTCAGTCTGCTGTTCTGCTTTCAGCTTGAGTATAGATGAAACAACAGGACGTTTTATTAATAAGGAATGAATTGCACACACACACACACACACACACACACACACACTCCTAGACTAACCTGTTCAGCTTGGCTTTTGTGTCTTTACATAAACAAATTTGTGGGTGGTGTACAGACATGACCAGATACGGGGTGTGATGCAACTGTTGCAAATAATCTGTGCTAAAAAAAATTTAAAATCTAGATGTGTGGTATTTAAATGATTATTTTTTTTCAAATAATGAAGTAGTAATTAAAACAATTATTTTGTTGCTCCAGAACACTTTGAACTTGTTGTTATATTACTTGTGTTTTAAAAAACTCAGTCATAATAGTTATAAGGTGAATCATTTGAATATCCAAAGCTAAACAAGTGTTTAAGCAAGAGTATAAACAAGGGAATAAGCTAGTATAAATAACGACATTACATTTTGAATTAAAATAGGAAAAGGGCTCAATTTTTAATTTAAATTCAGGAATAAAAAGCTCCAAAGACTGTAAGTCGCTTGTAAAATGTAAAATGATATTTCTGTAAAAGCTGCTTTGAGACAATGTCCATTGTATACAAATTGATTAATTTTTTTTATTTTATTTCATTTTTTTTTTAATAAACAAACAAAAATCATAGTCTGTAGATACCAAATATCATTATAATAAAAATAAATATGAGATCATAAAAGCAAATATGGAGCCAAAAAGTTGAACAAGGTTATAATAATTATAATAAACTAGTAAACTAAATAATAATAATACCAATACTACTGATAATAGTTATTATTATTATTATTATTATTATTATTATTATTATTATTATTATTATTATTATTATTATTATTATACAGAGAATCAGGAAAATAACCAAACCTCAAATTAATTAGCATTTCAGTATATTAATTCATTTCAAGCTCACTTCCCTAAACAGACCACTAAGTGGCGCGTCTCCTCTGTGCCATCACGAGATCTCGCGATATTTCCCCCGGGTTTCTCGCGCTCACAGTATTTCTCGCGAGAACACCTGGTTTCCTCCTCTTTTACTCCCTGCGTTCAAACATGGCAGTCGGCAAGAATAAGAGGCTGACCAAAGGCGGCAAAAAAGGGGCCAAGAAGAAGATGTAAGTTCATAATTCACCCCACGGGCTTTTTAGGACACTTTCGTATAGATGGCGTTGACATTTTTGTCCCTAAAGGTGTTCGGATGAGTTTGATAATGTGCGGATTGTGTTCGCTGGGCCCGGCTTCACCCCGGTTCATGACTTCGCTGGCTCACTAGCTAGCCGTGCGTTTAGTTAGTTTCTCCATTTCCAGCGTTGTTTATATAAGTTCGTGATTGTTCGGGTGAAACAATGTCATCTTTATGCGTTAGTAAGGTCTCCTTGGTAGTAATAAGGTTGCAGAGATGAGCTGTAAGTCACATTAATCTGTAATACCGAGTGCTTGCAAACCTCAGACCCCATCCAGGTTGTGGAATAATCCTCATTCCAGACCGTGTCGAAGGAAATAAACCACTTCTGTCCGAATCCTGAAGAGAAAACGTGTCTAGGGAGAGAAAGAAAACATATTCAGGTTGTGTATTGATCTATCCATGCCAAAATCATGGTTTTAGAATAAAAGCCTTCAAACCAGGACTTTTATTTTGTATAAAAGTTTGTCAAGTGAATGCATTGAGCTTTAAAAAAAATAATCATAAGATAGAAAGTTCTCTACGTTCCGTTATGCACGAATAAAAAAAAAAAAGTGCCGCCGGTAGATGATGTAAAACTTATCAGAACTATATTCAGATGAGTGCACGTGGATGTTGCGTTAGATTAGACGTCAGCATCAGACCTGAGCATCGGGTGGTGTGTGTACAGGCAAGGTGCTGGAGCGAGGTTCGATTCCTGCGAACGTCATGAAAAAGTGACGAATTCTGCCGTTTTGGACCGGAGAGGGAGAGTGTTTAGGGTTTGAAAGCTGGAGAAATCCTGAGTAAGACTGATGAATGATGTCTCTTCTTTTCCAGCGTCGATCCTTTCTCCAAGAAGGACTGGTATGATGTTAAAGCCCCGGCCATGTTCAATATCCGCAACCTGGGCAAGACTCTGGTCACCAGGACTCAGGGAACCAGTGAGTGATTCTGAAGTCATTATTTTTATATATCTGTCTATCTTTGTGTGCACGCGCGTTTTTATTTTGTTTACCCGTGCGATTGAGAAGGTTTCGTCCTTGTGGCTGTTCCTACGTCACTAACGGACCAAAATACATTTACATTTTTACCTTCATTTAGCAGACGCTTTTATGCAAAGCTCACACTCACACACCAATGGGAGCAGAGCTGCATGCAAGGTGCTCGCTTGCCATCGGGGGCAACTTAGGGTTCAGTGTCTTGCCCAAGGACACTTCGGCATGGGAAAATAGCCTCTTGAGCCCTATTCGGATGGGGTCAGTTTACCAGAAGGACGTCTGTAATTCTTTGTTTGGAGCAGCTTGACGTTTTTGCGTCTCCTGGTTACGTGATCGCGCTCCCTTCACGAACACTCGTCTTGTGTACGGTTGTTGCGTATTTTCTCCCCTTTTTTTTCCTGCTTTCAAAGAGATATCAGCTGGCTGATATTGGTTTGGGGGCAAACCAGGATTACTACAATTGGCGTTTTTTCGTTTCGCTATTCAGGAAGTGGTTCATAATTACATTTATTCATGTAGCAGACGCTTTTATCCAAAGCGACTTACTAATGAGACACACTCACACACCAATGGTAGCAGAGCTGCATGCAAGGTGCTAGCTTGCCATCGGGGGCAACTTAGGGTTCAGTGTCTTGCCCAAGGACACTTCGGCATGGGATCACCCGGGCCGGGATTCGAACCGCCAACCCCACGATTAGTGGATTACCCCACAACCCGCTCTATTGTCTGAGCCTCATACTTACAGCAATGGAGGGAAAACATCTGTGTGGAAAAATAGTATCTGGAGCCAAATGATCAGACGAGCATGAGAGTTTTGGTGAGAATCGGTAGGCGTGTAAACTTTCTTGTAGGAGTGCGGAGAAATTAAAATGTCAGTAGTGCCGGTAAAATGGGACGTTGGGTGATCTCGGAAATTGCAGGGAACCCCCCAATCCTGTGCAGTGCAGCTCCTGTTACGTGACGTTATAGTAAACTAGGATTAATGCGTCGGTACTGTTAGCATCGTAAGAGATTTTTACTTTATCCTCATCATGGGTGTTGGGAATGAATAAGTTTTGGCCCCAGATGAAGAGCGGTGATTACTGTGCTATGAGATCTATTGACATTCCCACAAGTCCTCGGTAGCTATAGACACGTCCCCTGAGCGTCGAGTGACGTGCCTGCCTTTTGTTTCAGGGATCGCCTCTGACGGTCTGAAGGGTCGCGTGTTCGAGGTGAGCCTCGCTGACCTGCAGAACGACGAAGTCGCCTTCCGCAAGTTCAAGCTCATCACCGAGGACGTGCAGGGCAAGAACTGTCTGACCAACTTCCACGGCATGGACCTGACCCGAGACAAGATGTGCTCCATGGTCAAGAAGTGGCAGGTAGGTCGCGGGACGTTCACGCCGACGCTGATCCTTCTGTATTAGGTGCGCAGGAACACCGCTCGGGAGTGACGTCGTTATACCTAATTAGCATGGGATTATATTTAATGAACATATAAATGTACATCACTACCAAGTACCTGTTATTTATCTTTATACCACAGCAGTATGCCCAGGTTGAGATTTTTACTTGTTAGAGAACGACACGTTGTACTTTTTATTTACATTTATTCATTCCAAAGCGACTTACAAATGAGACACACTCACACACCAATGGTAGCAGAGCTGCATGCAAGGTGCTAGCTTGCCATCGGGGGCAACTTAGGGTTCAGTGTCTTGCCCAAGGACACTTCGGCATGGGATCACCCGGGCCGGGATTCGAACCACCAACCCTACGATTAGTAGATTAGTGGATAACCCGCTCTACCGACTGAGCCACAGCCGCCATTTTATCCGTTTGTTTTAACGTTAAAAGCTTTGCCGGGTTACTGAGAAACCGTAAAGTGTGAAACTGAAGACTGTTTTGTTTTAGAAGACCCGGTTACAGCTTGGCTGATACAGAGGAGAGGAAGCGAAATAAACCTTCTGACAATCAGATTTGTGAATTCTACAGCACTATAAAACATTAAAAAGCAGGATTGTATTGCGGTTATGAGCAGAAACCCGTTGTATCCATGCGCGCCCACACACGCCGATGCTCACACATAAACAGCGGCGTCGGTATGTCGTAAGGTGAAAGGCGATCTGAAACACAATGTTTTTCCTTTTTAAAAAAAATTCACGTTTAACATTCCTGCGCAGACGATGATCGAGGCACACGTGGACGTGAAGACCACGGACGGTTACCTGCTGCGCCTGTTCTGCGTGGGCTTCACCAAGAAACGCTCCAATCAGATCCGCAAGACGTCGTACGCCCAGCACCAGCAGGTCCGCCAGATCCGCAAGAAGATGATGGAGATCATGACCCGTGAGGTTCAGACCAACGATCTCAAGGAGGTGGTGAACAAACTGTAAGCACCTTCGATTATTCCTGTCCTGCTAACATGGCGTGATGCTGTATCTTCTGCTGAATGAATAAATAACCTCATACAATATATCGGTCGCCTTATGTTCTATAGTATATGACTTTGTGTAATAAATAGTCTTTGTGATTGTTATTCAGATGCTGCTGTATCTGATTTGCTGAGTGTGTGTGTATGTGTGTGTTAAAGGATCCCTGACAGCGTGGGAAAGGACATTGAGAAAGCCTGCCAGTCCATCTACCCACTCCACGATGTCTACGTCAGGAAGGTCAAGATGCTCAAGAAGCCCAAGTTTGAGCGTGAGTTTGGGTTTTGAACTTCTTCCCATGGCCTCGTCCCGATCCACACACACTAACCCTAATACGCTTGTTCAGCTAGATTTCAGTGTCGTGGTGCGTTCCCGGGTTTATTCACTTGAACTTGGTGTGTGTTTCAGTGGGGAAGCTGATGGAGCTGCACGGAGAAGGTGGAAGCAGCAGCTCTGCTAAACCAGCGGAGGGCGAGACCGGGGCGAAGGTGGAGAGAGCGGACGGATACGAGCCTCCCGTCCAGGAGTCTGTCTAAAACTCTCATGCTCGTAAACATGGCCAATAAAGTTTGGAAAATGTACACGTGTGGTGTTGCTTTTATTTATTTTTGTGAAATTGAGATAAATTTCAAGGCTGTTGTCGGTGGATCAGATGTTATATAATCGATCACGGGGAAAAAAATGCTTAATATAGGTAAAACCGACTATTGGTTGATCTCTACAGATCTAAGTAATGAGGTGTAAAGGTTGAGGCGTTCCCTTTTGAAATGGACAGGATATCTCGATCTGTATGTAAACTGTGATGTCACAACAGGCTTCACAGCTGACCAATCAGCACCGCTGATATTAACGCTCACTGCCAGTGTCTTCATTATGGTCTCCTCTATTCATTATTCTGCCTCTCAATTCATTTCTTTTTTTTTTTTTTTTTTTTTACAAAAATGCCTTCATATCCAGCTTGATCAATGAGGCCGGTTCTGTTTTCTTTCTCTAGTCTATATTACAGAAGTTCAAGCGTCTCTAAATCTTTAAAATGTTTTTTTTTTTTGTTTTTTTTCTGCATGTAGAGGTAAAATGGTGAAATGTACAGTATATATCGAGCTTGCACATCAGACTGAAGTCCAGCCCTGACTGCTGTAAAGATGAACACTCATTCGCTGGAATTTATCTTTTTTAATTGAAATTCTCAAATCCGAAAGGTACAATATATTCAGTAAATGAAGCAGACACCTTAACACTGCTCTCTTGCTTGGGTTTGTGTGTGTGTGTGTGTAAACTGAAACAGTGTTAATGAAAGGGGGGAAAAAATCACATTTATAAACCTCGCACCCAGACTACACAATAACAGTTCGGTTTCACACAAAGAAGGATCCAGAAATTCATACACATAATTATAAATAATGATTATACACGACAGCAGGTTGTGTTTATTCATCTGTGCTTCTTCCCGTCTGCTCCAGCGGTTAGCGGAGTGAGAAACCACCTGCACAGAAAACAAAGCAGGGTCAGTCAACGACTTTCTATCCTGAATAATCTTTATCTCATGTTTTAATGTCTGTCTTCCTGTCTATCTAAAGTGTTCATCCATCTGTCTGTCTTCCTGTCTATCTAAAGTGTTCATCCATCTGTCTGTCTGTCTCTCCTCTATCTAAAGTGTTCATCCATCTGTCTGTCTCTCCATCTATCTAAAGTGTTCATCCATCTGTCTGTCTTTTTGTCTGTCTCTCCATCTATCTAAAGTGTCTGACTTTATTACCCTATATCAGGGGTGCCCACACTTTTTTGACGTGCGAGCTACTTTTAATATGACCAGTCAGAGTCTACCTACACTAAAAATGCAAAACATATATACTGTACACACAGTGCCTTGAGAAAGTATTCGGCCCCCTTGAACTGTTCGACCTTTTGCCACATTTCAGGCCTCAAACATAAAGATATAAAACTGTAATTTTTTGTGAAGAATCAACAACAGGTGGGACACAATCATGAAGTGGAACCAAATTTATTGGATATTTCAAACTTTTTCAACAAATAAAAAACTGAAAAATTGGCCGTACAGTTTTATATCTTTATGTTTGAGGCCTGAAACGTGCCAAAAGGTCGAACAGTTCAAGGGGGCCGAATACTTTCAAATATATATATACTTCAAATATATATATATACTTCAAATATATATACACACACAATATCTGTTCATGTACCTTGCATAACTGCATGATCCCTTACGGCACACTACAATTCAGTACATTTTGGGTCAGTACCTTACTCTGATGACGTGCACTGAATAGAATCAGACAGGGTTGTATAGTCCGGACAGTAGCTGCTGGTAACCAGCCTCAAGCAGGCCTCCAAATGATGATCAGTCATTGTGGAACGGTATTTGGACTTAATGATCTTCATGCGGGAAAAGGCTGACTCACAGAAATAAGTAGAGCCGAATAATGCAGTCAGTGAGGTTGCACATATCCTCATGTTTGGGTTCTTTTCACCTGTGAGTAAGTTCCAAAACTGTCCATGAGCCCTGGACTTCATCTGAATGTCAATCTGTAGTTTCTCATCTCATCCTCCACTTCAGA
Organism: Noturus placidus; assembly: GCA_022414735.1. Lineage (NCBI taxonomy): Eukaryota > Metazoa > Chordata > Actinopteri > Siluriformes > Ictaluridae > Noturus > Noturus placidus. Next base: position 14,891 of record JAFFST010048490.1, read on the forward strand.
CGAGTTCAGATGAAACAGAGTTGCAATGATCGATTCGAGTGTATCAACCTCAACATTGTCCCTAAAGGGGTAGCACGTGAATGTAGCAACTGGCTCCAGTAAAGCAAAGTCTTGAAAGTGTCTGTCAAACTCTGACTGACAGCTGTCAATCTGCTCCGTGTAGTGCAATGTTCAACTGCGCACAAGATTTCCACTGTGTCTCCAGCTTTGACGAAGTTCCCAAAATCCTGGTGCTGCAGCTTTGAGGACAGAAGGTGCATTTTCCGTTTAAAGGCATTAACTGAGCTGATCATATTGACCACGGATTGTCTTTTCCTAGCAGCTCCAAATTAATCTCATTTAACATGATGTTCAGATTGGTTAAAAACACCAAGTCCAGCAGCCACTGATCATTATTGAGTTGGGAGATTCTGCATGTTTAACAGCAAAAAGAAACTCCTTTATCTCCGGACAGAGCTCTCGAAATCTCTGCAGGAATTTACCCCTACTAGTGGTCAGTCTGCCTTCTCCAGATGTGCACGGAACAGCTGTCTTTGAAGTGATCTAGCACGTATAGAACAGGAGATCTTTGTTTCCACATCCATGATCTCTTTCATGTTTAGCATTTTTGCACATAAGGCTTGTTGGTGTATGATGCAGTGGTATTTAGAGGAAGTCAGGGAACGCATCGTCTTCCCTGCACTTGGCAAATAAATCCATTTGCGCTACCAACCATTGCGGGCGCACCGTCCGTGGTGACTGATATCAATGTGCACACTGGGACCTGGGTGTTGTCAATGAAGTCTTTAAAAGACTGAAAAATGTCCTCTCCCCGTGATTTCGCTCACTAGTCTTTAGCGCTGCCGTGTTTGATCGCACAAGTGTTGTGAGAGAAAAGACGAGATCTCAGACTAGCTGTCCTGTACGTCAACACTAACATCTATTTATTTTTTTGAATGGCGATCTACCTGCACTTCCTTTGTGATCGACCAGTCGATTGGGCACCCCTGCCCTATATTTTCTCCAGACTGCACTTCCTCTTGTAGAGCAGCAGATGGCAGGAGTGTAATGTCGTGTGTGTGTGTGTGTGTGTGTGTGTGTGTGTGTGTGCACCTGTGTGTGTCTGTGTGAAGGAAATAGGGAATAACCCCTCTTTGCCATTCCGTCTTCCATAACTCCATTCTTCATCAGTGTGTTCTATCACTTCGATCACGTCACCTCTCAGGAACGACAGATCATTATCCGTCTCCGCCGTGAAGTCATACAGAGCCTTGACTCTCTCAACTCCGTACTCCTACCAACACACACACACAAGCATGCACACACATACACACACATATACATATATATATATAGGTGTGTGAGTGTTAAAACCATTCATTAGAACCAACAGCAGCAATAATAATAATAATATGCAGAAATAATAAACTAATACAAACCTGATCACGTGTTGAAGCAGCAGCTTGCATGTTGTTTGAGGCAGCCATCCCTAAATATCATTTTAATTGATTAGAAATAAACATAGAATGCATAATTTATGCGTAATACGGTAATAACGTATAAGTGAAGAGTAAAACATCCATCCATCCATCCATCTTCAACCGCTTACTCCTTTTCAGGGTCACGGGGAACCTGGAGCCTATCCCAGGGAGCATCGGGCACAAGGCGGGGTACACCCTGGACAGAGTGCCAGTCCATCACAGGACACAATCACATACACACTCACACACGCATTTATACACTACGGACACTTTAGACACGCCCATCAGACTAACATGCATGTGTTTGGACTGGGGGAAGAAACCGGAGTACCCGGAGGAAACCCCCCGACACACGGGGAGAACATGCAAACTCCACCCACACAAGGCCCTGGCAGGACTCGAACCCCTGAACTTGGAGGTGTGAGGCGGACGTGCTAACCACTAAGCCTCTGTTACAAATCGCTGACACTGGAGACTCCTTCCACAAACATTAGGGCGGCTGTGGCTCAGTCGGTAGAGCGGGTTGTCCACTAATCCACTAACCGTGGGGTTGGCGGTTCGAATCCCGGCCCGGGTGATCACATGCCGAAGTGTCCTTGGGCAAGACACTGAACCCTAAGTTGCCCCCGATGGCAAGCTAGCACCTTGCATGGCAGCTCTGCTACCATTGGTGTGTGAATGTGCTCTCATTAGTAAGTCGCTTGTAAATGTAAAAAATGATATTTCTGTAAAGCTGCTTTGAGACAATGTACCATTGTAAAAAAGCGCTATACAAATTGATAATTATTATTATTATTATTAAATAAACGTGGAAGGAGTTTATCCTGGAAATGTCACCGTATAAGACGATTATATATTAGACTTAGATTATGTGGAGTGTACGTAATACAAGTCCCTGTGAATGAACTGTTGCTATAGAAACGCTAATGTATCAGAACAAGTGCGTTAATATAAACCTGGGATTCGAAGCTGCACCACTGTCAGAGCTGCTGATCTAGAAAATTCCTCACCACCTTCTGACCAATCACAATCCAGAATTGAGCAGAGCTGTGGTATAGATCATCAAAATTGTGTAGAACTGGATAAAAATGTTCGTACCAGACAGAGGAATCCTGGTCTGGTTCTTCGCAGGTGACGGTGGAAGATCCTCCATCAGTTCCACAAAGCTGACGGGGAAAATTCCAGCATGGCCATCGATCTCGCCGCGAGCCCAATCCTCTCCAACGCACTCCAGTAGTTTGATCACTTGGCCTTCGGTAAATGAGAGCTCATCACTGTGCTCACCCTCGAAGTCAAACCTCGCAACACACTGCAGGCCACTACACACACACACACACACACACACACACACACACACACACACTGTCACTGAGGTCCAGTTAAAAAATGTTTAGCTACTAGATGAATGAAAGCCGTCACTTGCTACTCAGTGTCACTGAGTGACCAGTGTCACATGACCATGCTCCGCAGTGGCCATTTTGATTTATTTTCTGAGGATAACTAATGGTAGCTTTCCAAATTAAAAGCACACAGTGACAAAACAAAACTAAAAACAGGCGTCTTACCTGACGTTCTGAGGTGTAGCAGGTGCAGACGCAGACGCAGGTGCAGCTGCAGGCTGTCTGGACTGTTTATAAACAGACATGATCAATCGTTAACAATTTATCATCCCAGCCTTACCCAGCATGCTCTTCTGACTCAACCCTTACCAGAATTTTGACGTAGTTAACGGGGAAGAAGCCCGTGATCCCTCTGGACGATCCCAAATACCACTCTCTGTCTGTCTGCTCGACATTATTAATGATGTCTCCGGCCTTCAGCTCGAGTTCTCCGGGACCGTCTGAGTGAAATGAGACACTGCAGCTTTTAGCGATGAAGAACATGATGAAGAACATGATGAAGAACATGATGAAGAACATGAGGAAGAGCATTCTGAATTCAGTCCCGAGAGACGCAGACGCCTCTGTGGGCCTGTGTGGTCTTTCTGTTTCGAACTCAACAGCTCGCCCTGTCTGTTACGTTTAAAGGGATAAAGCGCACGCTTTCTGCATAAGATGCGATTATAAATTTAAATTTGAGATTCACCTGGAGTGAAGTCGAAAAGTGCTTGAACCTGCAGAGGGCCGTTTTCGGCTGAAGTGCTCTCCTGCAGAGAAAAGTGTTCTTTACTCGCATTAAACACTTGAGTTTGAGTTTAAAACAAAACAAAAACGTTAAACCTGTTTCAAATATCGAATAAGTTCTGAGATTTTTCAATCCTCTAGAAAAATATTGGCACCCTCCAAATGTACAAACCTCGTTCTCATAAGGGCAGCTCCTGAAGGATATTTGAAATACTGTACATGGTGGAGAAATCCATCCTTAAGATAAATGACCCCGGGTCATTTGGGACACAAAATCGACATTCTCTAAACTTCAAGAGAAACATCCGGAAGCGTAAGATTAAAGAGCTATAAGGAAATGTTCTGCATGGAGGACGCCAAGATCCTCTACAAGCTTGTTCGAATTTCCCATGGTGGCATTCTCTTCAGTGGAAGCTACACCAATGTGAACTGTAGGGGTGCCAATAATTTTCTTTGGGTGGAAAAATACATTATCTAAATATTATATTACAATACAGTTATACACCAACCCAATATTGTGCACTATTTCTTTTATCATTCTCGTAATTTTTGGTCTGCATTATTATTATTATTATTATTATTATTATTATTATTATTATTATTATTACATTTGTACATAACTGTGAGCTACAGTGTATTGTATGACATATACATATGTAAGAATAAAACTGTCATCGTTATAAAATGCTGTAAATAATCCCATGATTTATTCGGTTTCGGTTAATGATGTCGTTACCTGCGGCGCCGGATTGGCGTCATACTGGGAGTAGTTCAAAAGCGGCGTGATGATCGTCATGCAAGAATTCTTCACTGTCCCTTTCGCGTCTCCTACTTGGCACTCGAACGTCCGGCTGTCTATTTGGTTCAGCAGAACCAGCACTTCGTTTTTCTACAGAAGAAAAGAAGAAGAGACAGACCGTAATCCTGCTGAGACACGAGAAAGAGTACAGGAAGTTCTATATCACTGTAACATTGCTTTACAATGTAAAGACATGTCTGAGGACGATATCAAAGCTGAGACGTGTTTGGTGTCGGACTTTTGCTAATTAAGCTAATTAATATATCACTTTTCACCCAGTTGTTAATTTAATGAGTGCTTTGTCCTGGTTGTACCTGAAAGGAGAGCTCTCCAGTGTGCGTGCCGTTGTAGTCGTGATTGGCGATGGCGTGAGGGATTTCCAGCTACATTAACACACAGAGGGAAAAATAGAACAAGGAGTGAATGAGTGAGCTGTAGGGAACTAGGATTAGGATTATTGCAGGAATCACGTTGAGACGATAGACGAGGGTGAAAACGCAGAAGTGTTTTATTCCGGTTCTACCACAGCAATTTGCTAAGGATTACAATCGTCTGTTTATTAAAGAATGACTCGTAGTTTTTATCCGTTTATAGTTACGTGCTGTATAATGTTGTGGACCGTCCAAGTATCTGCGCTACTGTCAGCGCTGCCATTATGGAAAATTAATCAACACTTTAATTGACCAATCAGAAAGGAGAATTCAACAGTCAATCAGACACGTACACCCCCACTCTCCCTCCATCCCTCCCCCTGCTCCGCCCCCTCACGTATTGTGATTTCTGTGATTATTGTCGTTTCTCACTGTGTACTGGTTGTAGAGGCGATGTCCAGGATTAGGTCTTGGAGGAAGCACAAGTGCTTTCTTTGACAAATTATGCTTCAGCTTGGAGTTACGCAGGATGCTGTGTCTCCGCGGTGGAGGAGGGCGTACCGGGGCAGGTTTAGGAGGATGACTGGGTAGACTTTTACCCCCAACAGGGCTGATACAGATGGAGATCAGAAACACATGATTTATTTACTCGACATTTACAATTAGTGACACTCAGAAAAGGAAAAGAACGCTGGATAATTATATACACACCGTGAAAGCAGAACCGGATCACATGCTCTACTTAACGAGCCCTGAATCAGACAGACCCAAAGAAACACGCAGGTTAGTCCATAGTATTAGAGGAGAATCCCAAAATCACTTCCTGTCCTGTAGTGTGTATTTATTGTACTCTGATCTTTATATACAGTACATGTACACGGGTACAGAGAGCAGAACCCGTACCTTGTGTCTGATGGAAGGTGGAGGGCCTCCTATAGCTCTCTGAACAGGAAATGCAGGAGGGAAACCATCAGACACTTCCTGTTCCTCTGAAGAACAAGGTAAAATTCTAACGTTATTTTCACACTCTATTAGCTAAGATCATAGACATACACTTAGCTAGTTAACGTCGTGTAACTTAAAGAACTTTAACATGCTAGCTAAAATGGAACATTTTTAATTTAAGATTTTGTTTTGTAGCTAGTAGCGTATCCTGAGTCTCACTTCTGAGGTAAGGAGAATGTGTAATATACAGTAATCAGCTGAAGTTTATGTGAGAACACTAACCACACAGTTCTAGCATGGAGTCAGGTTTAGGTAAAGGTATGAGGTACTAACGGTACTAACGGTACTAATGGTACTAACGTTTGTTGGGAACTCTGATGATGGTCGGTTTGCGGCTCACTTCGTTGGTGAAAGTGGATGCGTGGTTCAGGTTCGAGAGAACGTGGCCTGTGGAGAGCAGAAGCAGATTCCAGAAACAAGACCCTGAGTTCAACAGTTTACTTTCAGTCAGAACGAACACACGTCTCTACTGACTGGACATTACTGTCCTTTCTTTCACTCTTTCTTTCACTCTTTCTTTCACTCTTTCTTTCTTACATTTCCACTTACTCTTTCTAGTTTTTATTTTGCACCCTTTCATTCTTTCCTCAGTTTTCCTTTTCTTTCTTTTTATATTTCATCCACCCATCCTATTTCTGTTTGTTGTTGATTTTGTTCTTTTACTAATCCATGCATCTATCTATCTATCTATCTATCTATCTATCTATCTATCTATCTATCTATCTATCTATCTATCTATCTATCTACCCATCTATCTATCCATACATCCATCCATCCATCTTTCTTTCTTTCTTTCTTTCTTTCTTTCTTTCTTTCTTTCTTTCTTTCTTTCTTTCTTTCTTTCTTTCCATCCATACATCCATCTATCTATCTATCTATCTATCTATCTATCTATCTATCTATCTATCTATCTATCTATCTATCTATCTATCTATCTATCTATCTATCTATCTATCCATCTATCTATCTATCTTTCTTTCTTTCTTTCTTTCTTTCTTTCTTTCTTACTTGCTTGTGGATTTATCTTTTCTGCACAGGATGAAAACGTGACTTACTAATAGGAGTTTCCACGTATTCGTTCTCTTTTGTTCTGCTGTGATTGTTGACGTTCTGCTGGCCGTTATGTGCCATACGTGGTGAAAACGGAGGGGTGTTGAAAGCAGCATCCTCGTCCTGGGAGTTTAGAGTTCTGGTTCTGTGCAGCGAGGGTCGAGACGAGAGCTGAGGAGGAGGAGGTTTAATCAGAGGTTGGGGTTTAAACTGATTTCTGGGCATTAATGAGGGTTTTCTAGGCATCTGTAGTCTCTGGGGTGGAGATGGAGGCACTGGAGTGCTGTCTGTACTAATAACCTGCACATAGGTATTATCTGGCAAGATCTCTTTGTGTGGTTCTCCTTCTGTGGTGCTGCTGACGGAGGCTCTCGGAGTCATGGAGGGCTTCGGTGCCACAGCTGGCCGCGTCACGTTTCGGGATCGGGGCGTCAGGGTGCTGAGCTCGTCAGTGATTGTCTGTCTCTCAAATTCATGGATCTTAGCCCGAATGTTGCGCTCACTGTGAAGGGCGGTCATGTTCTCAATCAGGTCCTCTTCGTTCTACTCTGAGTCGAAAGTAGCAAGATAAAAAAACCTCCAACAGATAAACATTAAATATTTCCCTGATGATGCAGCTGGGTCATTTTTTTTTTCAAACAAGCGTTTGACCTTTGACCTCGTCACTGATTCGCTGTTCAGGCTGAGGATGAAGGTGGGACACAGGGCGGGGTCTTGGCACCAGAGCCTTTGATTGGACAGAAAGCTAGATTCTGAGCACTGATAGAGGAGACCAGGACTGATGATGATTGCTCATTAATTA
>JAFFST010048490.1:27500-30416 GCA_022414735.1 Noturus placidus
TTTGCCCTTTATTTATTTATTTATTTATTTATCCAACAATATATAGGCCTATATATAATAAAGATTATGATAGTGATTATTTCTTCTTCTTCTTCTTCTAATTATAATAAAGAAATAAAGACAGTAAATGAAAACAAATTTATTAGAGGGTGAGGCAAGTATTTAAAATATTTTAGGTCTTTTCATTGAAACAATTTTGTTTGTTAATATCATTATTAGTCGTGTATTCTATTTATATTTCATATATTAACAAACAAACAAACAAACAAACACATCTTAATAAATATATTCAAGGCCAAGGTAAGGTAAAGGTAAGGTAAACTGCGTGTTCTGTTCCAGGGGGCGTGGTTTAGGGGGCGTCTCGTTTACATACGCATGAGTGGGCGGAGTCTTGTCTGCGCGTTACCTTGCCAGAGCGTCCAATCAGCGCTGAGGTGTGCGCCCGAGGCTGCGCGAGACGGAGGCCCTTCACTGCTTCGTGAGCGGAATGAAAGCCACCATGACTGAAGTCCCGGAGAGGATTTGATCTCACGCGCAGGAGGAGTTCTAACACAGCAGGAGAGCTGCAGGACTCCGAGAGAAGAAGCGAATCACCCTCTCACCTGCTCATTGATCACCTGAGGACAGGACAGGTGAGTTGTTTACCTGCGGGCGAGCTGCTGGCGTCGAAAAACAACAACAACAACAACAACAACACAAGCTGCATTCATCATCACACACTTCAAGTGTTTACTCAGTTCTGTAGTTTTAATTCAGAAATCTACTACTGAATTATCAAGGTTCTGTCTCTCACTGTCTCTGTCTCTCACTGTCTCTCTCTCTCACTGTCTCTGTCTCTCTCTCTCTCTGTCTCTCTCTCTCTCACTGTCTCTCTCACTGTCTCTCTCTCTCTGTCTCTCACTGTCTCTCTCTCGCGCTCTCTCTCGCTCTCTCTCTCGCTCTCTCTCTCGCTGTCTCTCTCGCTCTCGCTCTCTCTCGCTCTCTGTCGCTCTCTGTCTCTCTGTCGCTCTCGCTCTCTGTCGCTCTCGCTCTCTGTCGCTCTGTCTGTCTCTCTCTCTGTCTGTCTCTCTCTGTCTCTGTCTCTCACTGTGTCTCTCTCTCTCTGTCTGTCTCTCTCTGTGTCTCTGTCTCTCTGTCTGTCTCTCTCTGTCTTTCACTGTGTCTCTCTCTCTGTCTCTCACTGTGTCTCTCTCTCTCGCTCTCTCTCTCTCCCTCTCTCTGTCTCTCTGTCTTTCTCTCTCTCTCTCTGTCTCTCTCTCTGTCTCTGTCTCTCTCTCTGTCTCTGTGTCTCTCTCACTGTCTCTCTGTCTCTCACTGTCTCTCTCTGTCTCTCACTGTCTCTCTCTGTCTCTCACTGTCTCTCTCTCTGTCTCTCACTGTCTCTTTCTCTCTCTTTCGCTCTCTGTCTCTTTCTCTCTCGCTCTCTGTCCCTCTCTCGCTCCCTGTCTCTGTCTCGCTCTCTGTCTCGCTCTCTGTCTCGCTCTCTGTCTCGCTCTCTGTCGCTCTCGCTCTCTGTCGCTCTCGCTCTCTGACTGTCTCTCTGACTGTCTCTCTGTCTGTCTCTCTGTCTCTCTCCCTCTCTGTCTGTCTGTCTGTCTCTCTCTCTCCCTCCCTCTCTCTATCTCTCTCTCTCTCTCTCTCTCTCTCGAACACACCTGAGCAGGTATACTTTGCTCTTATCTCATTTTTCTGACCTTTTCCATTCAGGAAAATAAGCCTTCAGTGATCTGTCCTCACATTTCAACCAGCAAATAGATAAAAATAAAAATATTTTTTGTAAAATGGTAAATAGCGCTTTTTTATCCAAGGCACTTGGATCCAAAGCGCTTTACACTGTGTCTCATTCACCCATTCACACACACACTCACACACCAATGGTAGCAGAGCTGCATGCAAGGTGCTAGCTTGCCATCGGGGGCAACTTAGGCTTCAGTGTCTTGCCCAAGGACACTTCGGCATGGGATCACCCGGGCCGGGATTCCAACCACCAACCCTACGATTAGTGGATTAGTGGACAACCCGCTCTACCCACTGAGACACAGCCGCCCAAGCTTAAGAGTTCATCCTTCATTTTCAACCCTCAATCCTTTTTTTAAAACGGCATTTTCTGTCTTTCAGGATGTTTCAGAAGTTTAATGTACATTTTGTATAACTCAGAATAAGTACTGAATCAGAGAATGTCTGATACGATGAGAAATCAGTCCGGGATGTTCCGTCACCATCGCTCAATAACACCTCGTCCTGAAGGGTTTTATTTCTCTTACACTACAGCAATTTCCAACATTAACATTTATTTTATTAATAAAAACCCCCAACAACCACATCAGACTTTGTATCCATTTACAGCTACAGTTAAAGCTGTGGCTCATCCGTGAGACCAGTTCCTGTTCTCACTTGCATTATTCCAGTCATCCCGACTGAAGTCTTTTTTTTTTTTTTTTCTTCTCTTTCTTTCATCCAAGTACGAACCAGGCCCGAGTCTGCTTTGCTTCTGAGATCAGACGAGATCGGGCGTTGTCAGAGTAGCATGGCTGTAAGCTTAAATAAACCCCACCACAAACATTTTACTAAGTAACCGCAAGCTTCGTTTGTCACGAAGGCGAAAACTTCCTGCCCGTTACAGCGCGCGGACCCTGGCGACTCCTTCCAAATATGTTCAAAATAAAACGTCGCCTTGCAGAAAACCTCATCGTATCGACTTTTTAAAAAAAAAAAAAAGAAATGGACACGTTTTAAAAGGACACTTTTCTTGTTCGCTTAAAACTAAGCGGCACGCCTGTTAAACAATCCCTGTACAAGTTGTTGCTATAGAAACGATATCGTATCAGAATGCTGTTAGAAAAAATTAATCAACACCATCGAGCTGATGCATTAGATTTGAGAATTCAGTGTGTGTGTGTGTGTGTGTGTGTGTGT
>JAFFST010048505.1:12844-15344 GCA_022414735.1 Noturus placidus
GATGATGATGATGATGATGATGATGATGATGATGATGATAATAATAATAATAATAATAATAATAATAATACTAATAATAATAATGATAATAATAATAATATTAAGAAGAAGAAGAAGAAGAAGAAGAAGAACAACAACAACAACAACAACAATAACTGGAGATTTTTTTTTTTTACATTTTATCTTTTATAATATTAACATAAATAGCAATTTACTTATAAATTACCTTTTTAAACAAGTTTACAAAATACTTCACCGTGTTTATTAAATGTTCCGAATAAAATGAAATAAAAGATGAGAAAAATCTGGAAAATGGAAAATTATTTTAAAAAGTACAAATTAAATATTTAAAAAAATCATAAAATGATTTATTATAATGATTATAATCAAAATAAAATATTGCAAATGTTCATCAAGCCACTGTACTTTTGTTTAGGAAATGAAAGCATCGTCTGTTTTGTTTTTGAATTTTAATTGGGTCTCTGTGAGATGAACAGATCGTAGGGGTTAAGGACAAAATCTCTCTCTTTCTCAAAAAAAAAAAAAAAAGCCCTTTATACTTTCCCATGTGCAAACAGGAGGAAACACCTTTGTATGAGGAAAAAAAAAACTTGTTCCTGAACCACTTCCAACAGGATGTTTTAGGAACGCCCCAGAAGGACTGCAAGGCTGGACATGTTGAGTCACTTTAACATGATGTGTTTAAAATATATACATATATATTTATGTTTTTAAATGTTTGTTATTTTCTTAGAACTTCAATATAATTGACTTCAATATAAGGTTGAAGTTCATATCTTCATATTTTCAGTGTGAGATTAAGCTAATTAACCACAAATCATCTTTAGCAAAGGTGCCAATAATTCTGCACTGCTACTGGTAGATCTATTTACCGAATTGGCGTGGGTCCAGACACAGTTGCAGTCCCTCCAGTACAGTACTGTTTTGGCAAATATTCCAGATGTTGAAGTAGACGTAAACGGGCAAAGCGGTGAAGGCCGTCACTCCCAGCCAGGCCAGCATGAAGATATATGTCAGCATGATGAACTGAGGGAAAATAAGCAGCGTGATCAGAAATATTAAACCATAAAAGGTCCTTAAATACTTACGTGTAAATACTTGTGGGAAGGTGTGGAGATTAGTCTTAACATTTTTCAATTTGAAATCGAGATTTTAAACCTTTTTACAAATTCGGCAAAGACGATTCTAAGCAAAAACTGCTGAATGTTTCAGCCAAACCTGAGAATAGACACTAGTTTAATAAAATGTGTATGATGGACTAATACAATATTCTTTATCCAGTGACTCTCTGCATACAAACATAACTATGGCAAACTATGGCATTCCTCAAGGTTCTGGTGTTGGACCAATGCTTTCTTTTCCCTTTTTGGTAATGGTCTACACTTATATAGCGCTTTTTTTAACATTACCAGTTCTATAAAGCTCTTTACGCTGTGTCTCATTCACACACTCACACACAAACTCACACACCAATGGTAGCAGAGCTGCTATGCAAGGCGCTAACTAGCCATCAGGAGCAACTTGGTGTTCAGTGTCTTGCCCAAGGACACGTTGGCATGTGGAGTCATGTGGAGCCATGTGGGGTCATGTGGAGTTATGTGGAGTCATGTGGGGTCACGTGGGGTAATGTGGGGTCATGTGGAGTCATGTGGACTCATGTGGGGTCATGTGGAGTCATGTGGAGTGATGTGGGCTCATGGGGGGTCATGTGGAGTCATGTGGAGTCATGTGGGCTCATGTGGGGTCATGTGGAGTCATGTGAAGTCATGTGGGGTCATGTGGGGTTGTGTGGGATCATCTAAGGTCATGTGGAGTCATGTGGAGTCATGTGGGGTCATGTCGGGTCATGTGGAGTCATGTGGAGTCATTTGGGGTCATGTGGAGTCATGTGGTGTCATGTGGGGTCATGTAAGGTCATGTGGAGTCATGTGGAGTCATGTAGGGTCATGTGGGGTCATTTGGAGTCATGTGGGGTCATGTGGAGTCATGTGGAGTCATGTGGGGTCATGTGGAGTCATGTGGGGTCATGTGGAGTCATGTGGGGTCGTGTGGAGTCATGTGAGCCGGGAATAAAACCGCCAACCCTACGATTAGTGGACAACCCGTTCTACCACCTGATCCACAACCCGTGTTTTCCCAGTTTGTAATAACTTTGCTAAGTAAAGTCTAATGTTCCTCAATCTTCATTATAATATTTTTCATTATATATTCTACTTCCTAGTACAGTTCATTGCAACTTTCATCGCTATGCCTTTGACACACAGCTGCATGCTGCAGCCAGTGAAGTTGTGTACCAAACTTTATGCTGTATCGTGCTGTAGCTGGTTAATTGTGTGAAATTATACGTGTTTAGATCTGCTTTAATTGCAGGACGACTCCGTACCCATGCACTAACGCAGCGACCGCAGGCGGTGATCTTAAAATCCCCGTACAGGTCTTTAATGGCTCCACTTGTAAAAAAGCCCTCGACCATCAGCAG
>JAFFST010048505.1:22844-24579 GCA_022414735.1 Noturus placidus
ACACTCTATTACACTATTACTCACACTGTATTACACTATTACTCACACTGTAGTGCACTGTTACGCACACTGTATTACACTATTACTCAAACTGTATTACACTATTACTCACACTGTAGTGCACTATTACTCACACTGTATTACACTGTTACTCACACTGTACAGCACTATTACTCACACTGTAGTGCACTATTACTCACACTGTATTACACTGTTACTCACACTGTACTGCACTATTACTCACACTGTAGTGCACTATTACTCACACTGTATTACACTATTACTCACACTGTATCACACTATTACTCACACTGTAGTGCACTATTACTCGCACTGTATTACACTATTACTCACAATGTATTACACTATTACTTACACTGTAGTACACTATTACTCACACTGTAGTACACTATTACTCACACTGTAGTGCGCTATTACTCACACTATAGTACACTATCACTCACACTATAGTACACTATTACTCACACTGTAGTACACTATTACTCACTGTAGTACGCTATTACTCACACTATAGTACACTATTACTCACACTGTAGTACACTATCACTCACACTATAGTACACTATCACTCACACTATAGTACACTATCACTCATACTATAGTACACTATTACTCACACTATAGTACACTATCACTCATACTATAGTACACTATTACTCACACTGTAGTGCACTATTACTCGCACTGTATTACACTATTACTCACAATGTATTACACTATTACTCACACTGTACAGCACTATTACTCACACTGTAGTGCACTATTACTCACACTGTAGTACACTATTACTCACACTGTAGTGCACTATTACTCACACTGTATTACACTATTACTCACACTGTAGTGCACTATTACTCGCACTGTATTACACTATTACTCACAATGTATTACACTATTACTTACACTGTAGTACACTATTACTCACACTGTAGTACACTATTACTCACTGTAGTACGCTATTACTCACACTATAGTACACTATCACTCACACTATAGTACACTATTACTCACACTGTAGTACACTATTACTCACTGTAGTACGCTATTACTCACACTATAGTACACTATCACTCACACTGTAGTACACTATTACTCACACTATAGTACACTATTACTCACTGTAGTACACTATTACTCACACTGTAGTACACTATTACTCACACTATAGTACACTATCACTCACACTGTAGTACACTATTACTCACACTGTAGTACACTATCACTCACACTATAGTACACTATCACTCACACTGTAGTACACTATTACTCACTGTAGTACACTATTACTCACACTATAGTACACTATCACTCACACTATAGTACACTATTACTCACACTATAGTACACTATCACTCACACTGTAGTACACTATTACTCACTATAGTACACTATCACTCACACTATAGTACACTATTACTCACACTGTAGTACACTATTACTCACTGTAGTACACTATTACTCACACTATAGTACACTATCACTCACACTATAGTACACTATCACTCACACTATAGTACACTATTACTCACACTGTAGTACACTATTACTCACTGTAGTACACTATTACTCACACTATAGTACACTATCACTCACACTATAGTACACTATTAATAATTTATCAATAATTTATCAATTTGTATAGCGCTTTTTTACAATGGTACATTGTCTCAAAGCAGCTTTACAGAAATATCATTTTTACATTTACAAGCGACTT
>JAFFST010048505.1:38993-61493 GCA_022414735.1 Noturus placidus
TATATATATATATATATACCTTTATATTACACACAAGTGCGCGTGCGGATTACAAAACTCAGGGTACGGATTACATATGGCTGTTATTGTTTTTTTTTTTGTTTTTTTTTTACCTGGCACTAGGGGGAGCTCCGTACAAATCGAACCCTCGACCCTGGAGTTGTGAAGCGTCCGTGTGGACCACTGATCCATTCGATGAGTGTACTTTTAATGAGACTTTATTTATGTTTTAGTGTAAATAAACCTAGTGGTGTGTGAATAATGATTGAAATATATGTATATAGATATAAAATCACATTCGTGTATTGTTTGATATTTAATAATAATAATAATAATAATAATAATAATAATAATAATAATAATAATAATAATAACAATAATAATAACAATAATAACGACAAGAATAATAACAACAACAATAATAATAATAATAAAAACTCTGTAAAGTTATATTTGTACGTATATGTCGAGCTTGTAAATGACCTCATTTATTCATGTATGTATTTATTGAAGAATCGCACGTGTATTTGTGCAGAATGTTTATAGATATGAATATTGTTCTGACCTCCGGATGTTTTTGGGTGAAATGGAGAGCTCGAGACTCTGCACCCATTTCCACACTTCCCGCGGAAGTCCGCTCCTCTTCTTCTCCGGTGAATATTCCATGCAGATGTATTGAATTATTGATAAATATCTCAATAACAGACAGTTCAAACGAACTACATGTAGTCAGTCACCTTTACTCGGGCCTCTTCGAGTTCTCTACGTGTTCTGTTGTTTACGTTACTATGGAAACACTACTCTCAGCGCGCTGCTGCCACCTGCCGGTCATCTGCACTCACTACACTGTGCTTTAAATCAGAATAGGAACCAAGACAGTTCTAGAAGTACACGGGACAGACTGTGGCGGCTCAGTGAGTAAAACTCCATCAGCAGATCCTGTGGCAGGTTGACCTTCCTCAGCTGGTGAAGGAAGTATTACCTGGCTGGGCATTTTCTCAAAATGGAGTCTATATAAATGTCTCATTTCAGGTCCTGAGAGATGGTAGTGGCCAGGACCGGGAATGACTCTGCTACCACAGTGATGTTCATGATGGTGAGTGGGGGAGTGCAAGGGGGTTCCTTCTGAAGTCTACTGTCATCTCCAGTGTTTTGAGCATGTTCGGCTCAAGGTTGTTGTGACCAGGGAACGTCTAGCCTCCTGTCTGTATGCATTCTCGTCACCGTCACGGATCAGGTCGATGACCGTAGTGTCATCTGCAAACTTCAGGGGTTTAACAGCGGGCTCCTTAGCGGTGCAGTCGTTTGTATACAGGGAGAAGAGCAGAGCAGAGCAGAGCACATCCCTGAGGAGCACCAGTGCTCATAGTGAGCTTCCCCAGTCTCACTCGCTGTGGTCTAGACGTCTGTCAGGTGTGCGAGAGAAGTGTTCAAAGCTGAGCTAAAGTCCCTGAATAGGATCCTTATGTATGGTGAACCCCAAATAGGATCCCTGAGTTCAGGGTCTACCTCGCCTTGTGCTCCAAGCGCCATGGATAAACGGCACAGAACATGGATGGATTGATGAATTATTATTATTATTATTATTATTATTATTATTATTATTATTATTATTGACAACCGAATATCCATAATTCTTCCAAAAGGTTTTCCAAATTCCAAAACTTCTCCAGACTCCCTAACCCTCACCCCCGAATTCCTCCTTTAGCTCCAGATAGCTCCACATGATGGCAGTGTACGATCGCTATTATGTCACACTGACACACACACACACACACACACACACACACACACACACACACACACACACACTCTGCTTCTGCATGGATGAACATGGGTTTTGCACACACACACTGTCAGTTACAAGCAACAACATATGAGACAGTGATTTTATTACTCGTTCTTTTGAGCGTAATTAAATTAACGATGAGACGAGCTCAGTGGATATTCTCTATTAAAAAAAAAGAGTATAATTATTACAAAACAAAAACGTCTAGCAATGCAGCTTACCAGTTCTCATGATCTGCAATATGAGAACATTCTAATCAACCACAGACATTCGCTTCACAGCCTATTTGTTTCTTTAAATCCATTTTTTATGAAGGGTGCCAATAATTCTGCAGCTGATCGTAAATATAAAGACCTTGGTGTTAGTCTGTTCAGCTAATTCAGAGCTCATTCTGTATCCATGCAATCCGAATTATCCCTGCGATTGGATTCAGTGCGTGTCATTTACGGGGAGTATTTACAGCTCCAGATGCTTTTCAGCAGGCTTTAATACCCAGCTGATTCATAAGGAGAACGAGCGCGACTGGAATTGGACTTTATTTCCTTGGGCAGTAATTCTATAGGCCCGTAACAGCTCCTTCATTGTTCGCATTGTAATAAATTCAAATTACAAATCTATTTCTTGCGAGTAATAAGGTGCTGTCAGACGCAGGGTGTGGAAACCAGAGGGTCCATGTGGAGGAGGAGAACGTGGGCTCTTCAGATCAGAGGACAACTCAGTTCATTTAGACTGCGAGTAATACGTGATTTTATTGTTTAAACTTCTGCTTCCTTCCAATTACACAGTTTATAAAAGAATAAATACAGACAGCACATCACGCGTTGAACGTTAGAGCTAGTGTAGCTTAATCTGAACTTCTAAAACAATGAATAATAATAATAAGCTGTAAACGGTTGTGTGTGTGTGTGTGTGTGTGTGTTTGTGTGTGTGTGTGTGTGTGTGTGTGTTTGTGTGTGTGTGTGTGTGTGTGTGTGTGTGTGTGTGTGTGTGTGTGTGTGTGTGTGTGTGTGTGTGTGTGTGTGTGTGTAAAAAGACTGTAATTTATTCATGCTTAATGATAAAACTCTGTGTGTCGTGCTGTTATAGTAAAATAATCAAAGACAGGGTGGGCGTACGGTTACCCCACAGAGGCCGATTATTTTAAGCGTTTTATTCTGCTTATACCACAGCAATGTGTGGCGTTATTACAGAGCGACGCGTCATACGTTTGATCTGTTAACAGTCATAGTTCATATTTGTGAAATAGTTTAGGTCATGTTACAGAGAAAGTGTAAACTCTATCCTGAAGATGCGGGAAAGCGTAACGTGCACTTGGGGCGGCTGTGGCTCAGTTGGTAGAGCAGGTTGTCCACTAATCCACTAATCGATGATAAAAATGATATTCCTGTAAAGCTGCTTTGAGACAATGTACCATTGTAAAAAAGCGCTATGCAAATTGATAATTATTATTATTACTTGTGGTTTTGAAACGTGCTTAATTTTGTTTTAAAGTCTTCATCCAATAGATTTACATGCAAATAAATAAATAAATAAATGCACACTTTAACGTGCTGATAACGTGTCCAGTGTCACAAACGACTCGTTAAACGACTCGTTCTAAAGGATTCCTTCTAGACTCCTCCTTTCAGGGAGCGTACTCTGCTCTGATTGGTCAGTTTGTCGTGATTGGTCTACCACTGTCAGCAAGCAGCCGATCAAGACCAGAGGCTTTTTTGTTACGAACCTACGTAGGATAGTACAGGAAGTAAAGTCTGGAATCACGAACGACTCGGTTCAGCTGTTCAGAATCGATTCCTTCTTTTGGGAGTCGATAAGTCCGGTTGTCGTTGCTACAGCTACGTATATGACACACTACATGACAGGGAATATTTGAAAAAAAAAAACTATAATAGGTGCACTTTAACGTTAGAGCATTCCTTCTGACTGTTAGAAAGCTCTGACACTGGAGACTCCTTCCAAATGCGTTACAGAAACACCTCCTTACAGAAAACGTCACCATTTCGACAAATGGTGACGTTTTGGTAAACGTTTTTTTAAATCCGTTTATTTGGCACGTCCTGGTGAACGAGCTGTTGCTATAGAAACGAGAACGTATCCGAGCGACTGCATGAATAGAAACCTGCGCTACTGTCAGTGCTGCTGTTATAGAGAATTAATCACCAACATCTGACCAATCAGAATCCGGATCTCTGTGTTATAAACTCTGTGGTATAAACTGCAGGAGATTTGATCACTTTACGCACCAGTTACAAAATAATCCACATTTAAAAGATGCTTGAATAATGAAGCCTGATGCTTTTCATTTGTTCAAAGCATATACTTTTGGTTGTCATGGCAGTTAATACCATGGTAACCGTGCTCATGATACAGATGATATTATATTCGATGTATCTTCCTGTACGTTTTCCTTTGACATGTTTTAGAGCTTGATGTCAAATGGCATGCTTTAAACCTTATTGCATCACATCTGGGTGTGTTTTACAATTCACATCGTTTTTAAGGACCTGATTGGGTTTGTTTTATTTATTTATTTATTTACTTTTGTATCTACATCCATAAAACTGTCGTTCTGTCAAGCATCCTCACTCACTCCGACTCACCAGGAAGAGCAGAGGCGGAGAGTTTACGATGTTAAACGAGGCTTGCTTTTGGACGTCAGTCTGGAGATAATTGACAGAAAACGAATCACTTCATCCGTTAAAGAAAACTAAACTTCAGAGACGCTGAAAAGTTTCACTCCAGTTTTATCGTCCGCACACAGTATGCATAAATACCAAATAAATAAAGTAACGGCGGAATGTATTGAAGGGCATTTCTTTGGAAAATGTGTTTTAATTAATGTTATTAATCAATTACTGGAGGATAAAGTTATATATATATATATATATATATATATGTGTGTATATATGTTTCTGTGGCTAAAACCAAACAAAATTATTTAATAAACGCCAATCGGTCAGAAACTAACAAACACATTCATGGTACAGATTAATTAAGCCACACCCACAAAACTCCATAAAAGGCAAAGAAAGCTGAAAATGACATAATGCAAGTAAACGGTTAAAAAGCATGTCCGGAACACTGTGTGTGCTAGTAATGCAGCTTAACCACTGCAGTGCATCAGCTACCATAAACTTCTCCTAACTCCTCCTGCTTTTAAACCTTTTTAAGGGCGGCTGTGTCTCAGTTGGTAGAGCGGGTTGTCCACTAATCCACTAATCGTAGGGTTGGTGGTTGGAATCCCGGCCCGGGTGATCCCATGCCGAAGTGTCCTTGGGCAAGACACTGAACCCTAAGTTGCCCCCGATGGCAAGCTAGCACCTTGCATGCAGCTCTGCTCCCATTGGTGTGTGAGTGTGTCTCATTTGTAAGTATTTTTGGATAAAAGCGTCTGCTAAATGAATAAATGTAAATGTAAACCTACATATTACAAACTGGGGAAAGCGAACACACCTGATCTCATTTCAGGGCTGTGAAAAAGTCAACAAAAAGCCTGAAATGCAGAAACTAGCATGATCTTCATGATCTTCCACGCTCGCCGTGAAATCCTGTGATTATTACACGCATAGAGACTCTTTAAAAATGTACATATGGCAACTTTAACGGCATTATTACAGAACTTCGACAAGGACATACAGTGTGAGCTGCTTTTAGTAACAGGACTGTGGATTCACAAGGCAGCCATAGTTACATTTCAGGAAGCAGATGAACGTCTTCACCGTGAATCTCTATAGGTTTAAAGGTTTACACCAGCGGAAGCCAGATGAATCAATCACAGGGCTGAAATGAGATTTCCCGCAGTCCACAGAGAAACAACAAGACGAGAGTGTGACCTTTTCTGCTTTGGTTTAAATATTGAACTGAATATTCTGGCATTTCTGATGGATCCCCTTGTGAGATCTTTCCTTGAGAACCTGAACAATGATTTCTTCCATGCTTTGGTGTATAGTTCTTTATTTAGAGCCAGATTTAGCAAAAACAATTACTTCAGTGTGGAAAATGAAGCACACGAGAGCATGGATTGATTTTACATTGACAACAGGGAGTAAAAAATATAGATAACGGAGCGGTACAGATTTATTTCCGCTGTTCAGAGAGACAGCTACTCAATAATTCCTTGAAATTCAGTCAGTTATTTTTCCCCAAGAGAAGCTGCGACTGGACACGTTTAATATCTGATAAACTGAAGAAAACTAACAATCGTTTCTCAATATGTGCCCTTGTTTATTCTTATACTTTGTGAACATTGTGGGCAGACTAGTACACTCCACTCCACTCCACACCACTCCACACCACTCCACTCCACTCCACACCACTCCACTCCACTCCACCCCACACCACACCACTTTACACCATTCCACTCCACTCCACACAACTCCACACCAGACCACTCCAATCTACTCCACACGACTCCACTTCACATGACTCCACTCAACACGACCCCACTCCATTCCACCCCACACCACACCACACCACTCCACACCACTCCACTCCACTCCACACAACTCCACACCACTCCACTCCACTCCACACCACTCCACTCCACTCCACACAACTCCACTCCACTCCACTCCACACGACTCCACTCCACACCACTCCACTCCACACAACTCCACTCCACTCCACACCACACCACTCCACTCCACTCCACTCCACACCACTCCACTCCACACCACTCCACTCCACACCACACCACTCCACTTTACACCATTCCACTCCACTTCACACAACTCCACCCCACACCACTCCACACCACACCACACCACTCTACACCACTCCACACCACTCCACCCCACACCACACCACTCCACACCATTCCACTCTACACCACACCAGTCCACACGACTCCACTCTACTCCACATGACTCCTCTTCACACCAGACCACTCCAAACGAGTCCACACCATTCTACTCCTCTACAATCCACCCCACACAACTCCACTCCACGCCACACCACTCCACTCCACTCCAAACCCTGTAAATATAGAAATATACACCGGAATATTCAGCAGTCCAGAGACTCAAAACACGACATCACCACTCCACTCCACACGACTGCACTCCACTCCACACCACTCCACACCACTCCACTCCACTCCACACGACTCCACTCCACTCCACTCCACAAGACTCCACTCCACACCACACCACTCCACACCACTCCACACCACACCACTCCACACAACTCCACTCCACTCCACACAACTCTACACCAGACCACTGCAATCTACTCCACACGACTCCACATGACTCCACTCCACACCACACCACTCCACTCCACAACACACTACTCCACATAACTCCACCCCACACCACACCACTCCACCCCACACCACACCACTCCACACCACTCCACCATGCTCCACACCACTACACACCACTCCACCCCACTCCACTCCACTCCACACCACTACACACCACTCCACTCCACCACTCCACATAACTCCACCCCACACCACACCACTCCACCCCACACCACACCACTCCACACCATTCCACTCTACACCACACCAGTCCACACGACTCCACTCTACTCCACATGACTCCTCTCCACACCAGACCACTCCAAACGAGTCCACACCATTCTACTCCTCTACAATCCACCCCACACAACTCCACTCCACGCCACACCACTCCACTCCACTCCAAACCCTGTAAATATAGAAATATACACCGGAATATTCAGCAGTCCAGAGACTCAAAACACGACATCACCACTCCACTCCACACGACTGCACTCCACTCCACACCACTCCACACCACTCCACACCACTCCACTCCACTCCACACGACTCCACTCCATTCCACCCCACCCCACACAACTCCACACCACTCCACTCCACACCACACCACTCTACACCACTCCACTCCACAAGACTCAACTCCATTCCACCCCACACCACACCACTCCACACCACACCACTCCACACCACTTTACTCCACTCCACTCCACTTCACTCCACCCCACACCACTCCACTTCACACAACTCCACCCACACCACTCCACACCACTCCACTCCACACCACACCACTCTACACCACTCCACTCCACTCCACCCCACACCACACCACTTTACTCCACTCCAAACCCTGTAAATATAGAAATACACACCAGAATATTCAGCAGTCCAGAGACTCAAAACACGACATCACCACTCCACTCCACACTACACCATTCCACTCCACACCACTCCACTCCACACTACACCATTCCACTCCACACCACTCCACTCCACTCCACACCACTCTACACCACTCCACTCCACACGACTCCACTCCATTCCACCCCACAACACTCCACTCCACACCACTCCACTCCACACCACTCCACACCACTCCACTCCACCACACAATTCCACTCCACTCCACACCACTCCACTCCACCTCACACCACACCACTTTACACCACTCCACTGCACTCCACACGACTCCACTCCACCCCACACCACACCACACACTCCACTCCACACCAGACCACTCCACCGCAGACCACTCCATTCCACTCCACACCACACCACTCCAAATGACTCCACTCCACTCCACACCACACCAGACGACTCCACTCCAAATGACTCCACATGACTCCACTCCACACCACACCACTCCAAACCAAACATCTCCATTCCACTGCAAACGACTCCACATGACTCCACTCCACACCACACCACTCCACTCCATACCATACTACCTTGTCCTCGTGTAAACTTCAGTAAAGTGCACCAACCTCAACCTCATCCTCCATATTGGATTTAACGTGTGGGATTCCACGTGGTCATCTCACGTTAATAAACGACCCACTGAATATTTCACATGCAATTTATTTTTAATCTGCACACACAGATTGAAATCGGAGCAAGGCCGTTCTACACTCTGCCCTGCAGGTATTCAGAGTCTCATGTGTTTTTAATGAGCACAAATCTGTCTGTCACACACACACACACACTAAGAGCTCTTACTGTTTTCTGTAGTTTGAAGGTTGGAATGTATCACCTGTTTGACAGAAGACATTCTGTAATATTAATGTCAGACTTTAAATCACGACGCAGAAAAGGAAAAAAACAAAAAAAACTTTTTAATAAATTATTCATATTTTCTGTCCATTTCACTGTTTTAAAATGATGTAAGGATTTCATTTTAAATATAAAACATATGTTAGTGTTAGTTTTTATGTAACATGTAAAATATAGGTAAATATTTTTAACTGTGAACTGCAAAACATGTTAAATGTAAGGATTTATTTATTTACTATCATTTATTTATCTGCATTTTCCTTTACTGAAATTATTTGCTTTATCACAATAACAGACTTGTAAGGAGATAACAATGAGTATTTATTTTTATCCTTTAATTAAAGAATATTCAGACATGTGTGAGAGTGAAGCTTAATTCAGCCATGATGAAGCTGAATTGCCAAGATTCATAGAGGACAAAACCATGTGAGTGTGAGGCCAGGCTTACACACACACACACACACACACACACACACACACACAAACACACACACACACGCACACCAACACACACACGCCTCCTGTTCAGTCCTGGCACTTAGTTATTGAAGCAAACACTCCATATGTCCCAGTGTTATCCTGGGTTTCCACACACACACACACACACACACACACACACAAGACACACACCCACAACACAACACACACAATTTTGTTGTTATCGGGTTTCACCGCAATCGCCTCACGTCAGAATGCGTTCCATCCTCACTGTAATGCGAGAGCGGCCGCATGTCCTACCTCGGAGGCTCACAGATGGGAAAGGAATACTGGGAAAATAATATCTATCTACTGTAAATATAGAAATACACACCGGAATATTCAGCAGTCCAGAGACTTAAAACACGACATCAGTTACGAAGCATGGCAATTTAAATAGAAAAATGGCAATAAAAATCTACTTTATGCAGATTTTCATAGACTATACTGGAGTAAATCTTTTAAATGAAATCATTTTAGTCACTTCATTTAAGTCTATTTAGTTAAATGATTCATTGACATTTGTTCACTAATTTCTGGCAGACTTGCCGTCAACAGAGGAGTGAATCATGGGCATGACCAAATGATTCACTGATTCAAATAGTGACCTCTGAATAACACAGGAGAGAATGATTCACTGATTCAAATACTGACCCTCTGAATGAAACAGGAGAGAATGATTCACTGATTCAAATACTGACCCTCTGAATGAAACAGGAGAGAATGATTCACTGATTCAAATACTGACCCTCTGAATAACACAGGAGAGAATGATTCACTGATTCAAATACTGACCTCTGAATTAAACAGGAGAGAATGATTCACTGATTCAAGTACTGACCCTCTGAATAACACAGGAGAGAATGATTCACTGATTCAAATACTGACCCTCTGAATAACACAGGAGTTAATCTCAGTTATGACCAAATGATTCACTGATTCAAATACTGACCTGCTGAATGAATGAGGAGTGAATCGCGTTCATGACTGAATGATTCGCAAGTGAACTGAAGGAACTGATACATTCATCTAAGTGATTTGTTAAAAAAAAAAATAAATAAATAAATAAAACTGAATCGTTTGTATGAGCAAATATTTAATTATTTTTACACCAGGTGGACTGACGCCACATCACTCGTGTGTGAACGTGTGTGCGTGAAAATGTCTACGTCCATAAATGAAATCTTTCCATTACAGATGAGAGCTTTAATCTCACTTTGGCTTGCACAGGTACAGCAGGCGTGGGACGAAACTGAATGGTCACATGACCTGACTCGGTATCGGTATCAAATCTGAGATCAGGATTTTATAATATTCATCCACTTGTTTCCTCACTTCCCAAAGAGACACGAGCAAACACATGACGTTTATCTAGATGCTACAGACAATGCGTTTAACTTTTCCCCGTATTTCCCAACACACTCATTAGCATAATGACTAGCAGAAAAAAATTACCCTCTGAATGCATTATGGGTAATATCACAATCTCTTCGCTAATACGAATAACACCACGAGTCTGCTTGAAATAATCCACTTCGACATGATATATTGTGCGTTTGGGACGGAGCCGACGTGATACACCTGTGTGTAAGTGTGCTATCGTGCTCTTTGTGTTTTAGCGAGGAACCGCTAATCTGGTCATTAGCGCTGAGCTGCGGGAGATCTCGCGGATTCACACTGAGAGTGAAGAATAAGTGCGTAGGCATTGTGTGAAATAAACTGGTTCATTTCTGCAGTTCCTCTGGCTCTCTTTCTGCGTGTTTCACCGCTTGTATAATGCGGTGTGTGGAACGTGTTGTTTGGCAGCCGTCTGCTACGCGCCCGGCGTGGAACACCTGTCCCATTATCTTCTCAGCCTGAGAGAGCACGGGTTCTTTCACACACACACTTTCATCCTGCAGATCATTTCAGAGATGTGTTGCACGTCTGCGTGTGTGTTAAGACGGCGTGCTGGTGGTTCGAGCGCTTTCATCGCGTTCCCATGAAAAATGTCAGTCGCTAGCAGGGATGTCTAGTGAGCAGAGATATTCTAGAGATATGTATATAGAGATTCCTGTTTATGTTCACAGTGAAGAAGGTGTGGCCTCTGTATCTGTCAATCACAGTGAAGAAGGCGTGGCCTCTGTATCTGTCAATCACAGTGAAGAAGGCGTGGCCTCTCTGTCAATCACAGTGAAGAAGGAGCGGCCTCTCTGTCTGTCAATCACAGTGAAGAAGGCGTGGCCTCTGTATCTGTCAATCACAGTGAAGAAGGTGTGGCCTCTGTATCTGTCAATCACAGTGAAGAAGGCGCGGCCTCTCTGTCTGTCAATCACAGTGAAGAAGGAGCAGCCTCTGTATCTGTCAATCACAGTGGAGAAGGCGCGGCCTCTGTATCTGTCAATCACAGTGGAGAAGGCGCGGCCTCTGTATCAATAAATTACAATGAAGGAGGTGAGATCTTTGTTTCCATGAAATCCAGTGTGGATTCTTGTTAGTTTCAGTGAAGGAGGTGTGGCTTCTCTACAGCCCAGGGAAGAAGGTGCAGCTTCTGTATCTGGCATTTGCGTGACACAGTGTGGCTTCTGTATCCATCAGATCTCGTGAAGGAGGCGTGGCTTCTGTGACTGTGAATATGAACTAGATCACCAGCAGTTTGCTATCTGGCTAAACAAAATAGCAAATGTTAGTGATAGTAGTCTATTAGGGATGGCCTGATGGACAACATTGGGAGGCGTTTCTGATTCATAGATCCTGGTACATTTAATCAGGGGGAAGGTGTAGAGATGATCCTGGACCATACATAATTAATTAGGAGATCCTCAAATCTATGTCACAAGCACTACACATGTCCTCTCTCTCTCTCTCTCTCTCTCTCTCTCTCTCTCACACACACACACACACACACACAAAGAGTCAGTAATGGATCGTTTATTGCTGTGCAGGAGGAATTAAAAGAATGGAGTTATGTCATTTCTCCACTTTGTCTTCTTGTTCCTGCTGAAGAGAAGAAAATTATTCACTTAAAGCTTCAGACAGACAAGAATCACACCCACTGTATCTCTGAGACCTGCCACTTAACGCTGTGTGTGTGTGTGTGTGTGTGTGAGAGAGAGAGACGAAAAAGCATGATCCATTGCACATCGCCTACATTCACACTCTGATCATTGATTGCGCTGTATGTTCTCTGGAGGTGTTAGTGTAGAAATAACTGAGCTGGAAGATAAACTCACAGCGGATGTGAACGTGATTTTCGCACCTAAAGGGAATTCTTTTCTGTCTTATTTTGTTTCATCAACTGACCAAACGTTTCTAAAGACAAATGTTTTGGGTCTCCAGTCTTTAAACTCAGTCCGCTTCTATGGACCAATCAGGAGCTCACATTCCCAAACACGTCAGTTAGCTAGCATAAGCACATATCTGTGATTATGTAAAACATTAACATATCGCTTTATGATCTTTAATAGATCAATTTATGGATGTATCAGCTGTAACTAAAAATGTCATCTTCATTACTCATTTCAACATGTTCATGTAGTCCGTTTCCTCACGGCTGACTCTCAAATCTCCCGAAATTCAGATTCAGCATTCCCACTCTTTAAACCATTTAATCCAGGCAGTTTGTTAATAATTAGGCATTGTTGTGTTTACATCCCCTCTGTCAATGAGAGTATAGACTCCAGCCTCATGCTTACTGCTCAGAAATGTAAATATGCTTGAAGCGGGGGTGGGGGTGGGGGGGGGGGGGCAATATGCTGCTCCAAAAAAGATAATGAAGATACCAAAATATAAATAAATAAATAAATAAATAAATGTATTTGTAATTTGTCTATGTTAATAAGTAACCCCTGACCCACACCCACATACTGTCCCAGGAGTCTAGCAGCAGCATCCAGAAATATCTAGAAAGTAAATAGTCAAATATATACATTAATCATATATATATAATAATAATAATAATAATAATTATTATTATTATTATTATTATTATTATTATTATTATTATTATTGTTGTTGTTGTTGTTGTTGTTGTTGTTGTTGTTGTTATAATAATAATAATAATAATAATTATTATTATTATTATTATTATTAGTATAATAATGATAATTATTATTGTTGTTGTTGTTGTTGTTGTTATTATTATTGTTGTTATTATTATTATTGTTGTTGTTATTATTATTATTGTTATTATTATTATTGTTATTATTATTATTGTTGTTGTTGTTATTATTATACATGATTGTGAAATCTCTTTTACATCCGCTGACTAACAGTAGAAGCGGTTGCTATGGCAACACTCTTTGTGATGCTGCGCTGCGGAGTTGAACTTGTCCTTTAATGATCACTTCCTCGCTTTTTTTCCTCCACCAAACAGATTTATTACGCAACTGTGCTGAAAATGTGCTGATGGTCTGAGAGCGCGGTGTGAGAATGACAAAATGACAGAGAACATCTTTGCCAAGTCGCACTTTCGTGAGAGCCGCGCTGTTCCCCCCGCGCACCGCCGATGTTGTTTCCATGACAACACATCTCTTGTGCTATTTTATTCCCCATCGCCTCTGTCTTTCTCACAGACTCCTGAAAAAGAGAGGACAGCCTTGTAAGTGCTGAGTAATTTAAATAGGGTTAGAATGAATGTAAACACCAAACAAGGAATGTAATAGCCTGCACCTCAGGACTGATGTGTTGTTGATCATGTGTATGTAAGCACCTGATGCCTAATCTTCCCGAAATTAAAATCAATATTAAAATTCACAGCAGCTGCAGTACCCCCAAAATAACACCAGAGACAGACTATATAGCCTACAGTATTGACATTTAAATACCTTTATACACAATATCTACATTGATATACTTCTATACACAATATATACCTTTATATACCTTTATACACAATAGTTACATTTAAATATATTTATACACAAGATTTACATGTATATACCTTTATACAGAGTATTTACATACATATACCTTTATTTAGTGTATGTACACTGTGTAACTTTATACAGCTTTATGTACACTACTTACACGTGTACCTTTATATATCTTCACCTTTATGTACACTACGTACTTGTGTACCTTTATATAGCTTTATATACGCTACGTACACCGTGTACCTTTATATATCTTCACCTTTATGTACACTAATTACACGTGTACCGTTATATATCTTCACCTTTATGTACACTACGTACATGTGTACCTTTATATAGCTTTATATACGCTACGTACACCGTGTTCCTTTATATATCTTCACCTTTATGTACACTAATTACACGTGTACCGTTATATATCTTCACCTTTATGTACACTACATACATGTGTACCTTTTTATAGGTACATGGTGTACGTAGCATGCATAAAGCTATATAAAGGTCCACATGTACATAGCGTACATAAAGATGTGGTAAAGACTTTAGCAGGTGTTGAGGATGTATTCGTATACAGCAGAAAAGCTGAAATGAATCCTTTTCCTGGAAAAAAGAAATCTGCTCCGTGTGTCAGTTCTGATGTTTCCAACTCAACGTATTCAACTAGATTTATTTTAGAACGTTAGTGCTGGCTTCATGCTGTCCATGCTTGTGCGCTCTCAGCTAGCATTGTTTACACAATTATTTATTCATCTATTCATTTAAATAATTTACTGACAAGTTACAATCCCTCCACTGTGTCTTTATTTATTCTAACCAATGAATACATACACTTTTCATATTAAGCCCCACCCCTTGAAGCTTCTGATGAGTTACTCAGTAAAAGGATAAACAGTAGGATGTGTTTCTTTAATAAATACTCTGTCGTTGATTATTTTACTATAACAGCACTGCACACACACACACACACACACACACACACACACACACACACACACACCACACACACACACACACACACACACACACACCGTGTTTTATTTCTTACATACAATCCTTTTACTTACGACTTTAAATAATAAATGGTTGTTTATGGACAAACTCACACTCACACACTCTTAGGAGTTTAAATGAGGTCAGGGAGTCTGTCATTTAGATGTGTGTGTGTGTGTGTGTGTGTGTGTGTGTGTGTGTGTGTGATTGTTGAAGCGAGGCTCTTGGTGGTGTCTCCTCTGTAGTGTTAATGAATGTCACACTTGCGTTCCTCCCTGTGCTCCTGTAAGATTATCCTCACTTCCTGTTTTCTGTTAATTACAGGATATTGATGTCGTGTCGCTCCTCTCCCACCTGAACTGGAGATAATTACGCCTATATAAACAGTCTGCGTGGAAAGAAAACAAATTAGAAAAGAAAAAGGAATATATCTAATACTTTGCACGGACTCTCATGTTTATTTATCTATAGCATTCTATTGTTATACAATAATTTAGAGATGATCTTGTGGTGCAGATAACAAGCTGCTGTATATGGACCCTGGGTACAGTACTAGAATATACAACGAAAGACCATAACATTAAAACCACTGACAGGTGAAGTGAATACAATGGCTCCTGTTAAGGGGTGGGATATATTAAAGGTGTTCCCGGTGTGCAGTGGTTAGTACGTACAGTGAAGGAGAACTGGTGAACCGGAGACAGGGTCATGATATCACCAGGCTCAGTGATGCGTGTGAGGACAGAATGCTAGCTCGTCTGGTCCGATCCCACAGAAGATCTACTGCAGCACAAATTGCTGAAAAAACGAACACTGGTTCTGATAGAAAGGAGTCAGAACACACTGAGCTGTGTAGCTGCAGAGCGGTCAGAGTGCCCATGCTGACCCCTTGTACACCTCTGAAACACCTACAATGATCATCAGAACTGCACCATGGAGCAATGGAAGAAGGTGGTCTGGTCTGATGAATCATGTGTTCTTTTACATCATGTGGCGGCCTGGTGCGTGTGCAGCAATTACCTGGAGAAGAGCT
Source organism: Noturus placidus (assembly GCA_022414735.1). Lineage (NCBI taxonomy): Eukaryota > Metazoa > Chordata > Actinopteri > Siluriformes > Ictaluridae > Noturus > Noturus placidus. Next base: position 55,145 of record JAFFST010048505.1, read on the forward strand.
GGTACCAGGATGCATTATGGGAAGAAGACTAGCTGGTGGAGGAAGTGTGATGTTCTGGGCAATGTTCTGCTGGGAAACCTCGGGTCCTGGCATTCATGTAGATGTTACTTTGACACGTACCACCTACCTAAACATAGTCGTAGACCTTCATGGTAACGGTGTTCCCTAATATCAGTGTCCTCTTTCAGCAGGATAACGCTCCCTGACACACTGCACACACTGTTCAGGAACGGTTTGAGGAGCATGAGCTGAAGGTACTCATAACGTTCAGGATAATCTGTAAGGGGTGTTTTTGCTTGATAGATAACTACTGTATATAACATATATGAATTAACATGAGCTAGCTAGATAGCCAACCTAGCAAGCTGCTAACCCTAAATAGCATTTCCACCACTGGTCAAATCAGTGCAATAGAAATGGCACCCTGATCGTCGAATCACACAACTAGTGTAAATAGGATTTAGAGCTAAATTGAAATTTGAGGTACGACTACATTACACAATCTTTCTGGATAGATTTGACTTTTCCCAGCAGCAGTGTATTTCTGCACCAAGCATTTTACATTCAGTGCCAGCAGAATGAGAGATGAAACAACGGCGGAAAAGTGTCAGAAGGCAGGCGGGTGGTCGAGCCAAACCGAGCCAAGTGGGGTGTGTGAAAAACATGGCTGCCGTGCTGCGAAGTCCCAGGACAGTGAGCAAACCGGTGCGGTGATTAAAGCGAGAGCCGAGTCGAGAGAACAGCGGGACTGACCTGAATATGCCAAAGCACATTGCAGCTAACATCAGAGAAACCTCGCTTTATCTTCATAGGATGGAGATTCGAAGGTAAAAAGAACCCATTTATCCAAAAAGACCCGTAGGATAAAATTGGCCGCATAACGAGGCTGTGAAGTTTTCCACCGGCCCGCTGATTGCAGACAAAACCTCGTTTAGAACCTATTAAACATCTAGCAAACTTGTGTTTAAAGTTTTTTAATGAATTGGTTTCTATTCGATTTCTGTCTGGCGTGCTTCACTTTTCTCAGTAATGTAGCTGCAATGTTTATCACTTTTTATAGCACTCGATAGAGACGAATGAATCAAGCAGCAATATTAGTCACATTTTTATTCAGAAAGAGTTCAAAAAAATAAACAAGTCAGCACACATTCATTTACAAAGTAAAGAAAAAAAATGAAACATTTTCTTTTATAATGAGAAAAGTAAAAATGATCAACTAGGAAGAGTTCATGGGGGAAAAACGTTAACCATATATTGTGCAAGTGTTTGTCACGTTCCTATAGATTGTGTTCTCATTATGGACTTCTATTAATATTTCGTAGTTAAGCATATATAAGATATATAAGCTGAGGGTTGCAGATTATTATTATTATTATTATTATTATTATTAGGTCAAATCGAAGATCAAAACAGGCCTACTGTAAATGTAAATTCTTCGACTCTTTAACATAACCATGTATATGTTGCAAAAAATAAAAGTAAAAGGGTAATGCAAAGTAAAGGATTCTCATTTTATGTGATGTAACATGCAACTGACCAATCTTAAGCCCCGCCTTTTTTCTTAGCCATCCAACTTGTGCTAGTCAGCATGACCACAGTTCCTGCTCAAAATGTCCCTGTAGCTAATCAGATCACAGTTCCCAATAATAATGCCACTGGAAATACTTAGACTGCAGTTCACACCCCTTAATGACACTGTAGCCAATCAGACCACAGTTCCCACCCACAACACCAATCATCACCTAATATCACTATAACCAATCAGATCACAGTTCCTGCCCCAATTCCACTGCAACCCATTCAACCATATTCCTGCTCCCAACACGACCATAACCAGTTAGATCACTGTTCCCACCCAAAACATCTCTGTAACCAATCAGACTACAGCCCTGAGTAGAACTGGAACTAACCAGACCACATTTTTTTGCCCCTAATGCCACGGCAGCCAATCAGAAGACAGTTTCCATGCTATTGCCACTGCAACCAATCATACCACAGCTCACACCCAAAATCCACTGTAACCAATCAGAACACAGTTTCACCCTATTGTCACTGTAACCAATCATATCACAGTTCCCATCCACAATGCCGGTGTAACCAATAAGAATGCAGAATGCAGATAATGTAATAGTGTACTCTGCCTTAATCCTCCCTCTCATTCTGCTTTTCTCTGTTTATTAAAGTCGTGTATTGTTGTTTATGTTTCAGATTTACGCCCAATCGGTTTCTACCTTTCCTGAGTGGACCGAAGTGTGGACGGGGCTTAGGATCATTCAGTTGGTGTAAATCAATCAAGAACGAAAAAAAAAAATAAATATTAAAAGAGAACTAAACTGTTGTACTAGTTGAATCACTGCGTAGGCCATCAGACAGTACAGAGTTACAGAAACGTAGAGAATGTATTGACTACATTCACAACGAGGACAGATTATATTCCGACTATATTCAGGAATAGATTTGGCACACTCACTTATTTGGCATTTGAAACAGACGAGCGTGTCGATGTGTAATACATCTACTGAATTCACAGCAAAACATTAGGCAATAATACATTAAGGTACTAACTGTTTTTCTTTTTCTTGCATTCATATTGTAAACATAACGTTTTTCTTCATTTGTTTTAAACATATAACGTAACGTAAGATAACATATCTGCTACCCTGATTATTGATGAAAATACGAAAAAACATGAAATTAAGATTCAGATCAACGTAAACAGATCTGCGGCACCACTATCAAAACCGATTGCAGAAAGTTAAGCATTGCTAGATATCTCCATATAAACACCGAAATGTTAATGTTATACGACTAATAAATTACGTAAGCAGTAGATTTGGCATTTTTAAAAAGTATGGAGCCGAGCTCGAAAAGTAGACGGAGATTAAGATGTATAAGTTGTTATACACGCAACCGGTATGTAAGCAGATTTATTTAAAAGCATTTTTATGTGAAAATACATAGAAAATGTTTTTATTGTATATATTTTTTGTTTTATTATTAAAAGAACGTAGTGTGCTTGAGCCAACACGGACGACAAACTAGGCATGTGCTGATATTCAAGGGTTTTTAATTCATATGGCAACATCTTTCATGGGTTATTATGTTATCACAATTTTATCATTTATATATATATAAAAAAATGATTATTGATTATTGAGGAATTATATCTTATTCAAACTGCCTAGAAAGGCTGTCTATCTAGGGAATGTGACCAAAATGTCATAACGCAATAATATTGCGCATCGTATAAATGATTATCGGCACACGCCTAGACGAAACACACAAGATGCTAATTTCACGCTCGTCAGAAAACCCATCCGTGATCAGGGGAAGTGACATCATCACCTCTTTAGGCGTGTTTTCTAGAGGCAAAGATGTCACTGTGATAGGTGTATGTGTGCGGCACAAATGTTTTTTTCACTATTAAAACATGGTCTCTGTCTCTCATCCGGGATATAAATAGAGAGAGAGAGCGAGAGAGAGAGAGAGAGAGAGAGACAGAGAGAGACTGAAGGAGAGAGAAAAAGGAAGGGATGAACCATTTTAAGGCACTCGGCGGGGGGGTTTCCCTCATGAAAGGTCGGTTAAGCTGACGTTCATGCCAACGTCGGGCCCTACGTAGGGCACAGGGTGGACGCCTTTAGGGAACTCGGGACTCATGACACGGCCGTTCTCCCCTGTGCTCCCAGTGACAGATAACCTCGCCTTATTCCTCATCGCATCTGAAAAGGTCACCTGGAAAACACACACACACATATATAGTGGTGAGATTTAGGAACATCTATACATCTATACATATACTATATGTACCTTTTCATGGAGACTAGGGGAGGAACGATATGACATACATAACTGTCCATCAATATATATCAAAATATCATGAATTTTGGATAATAGCGTCATTGTCATGGCAATATTATGGACTATTTCTAGTTTGCCAATAAGACAATAAAATAATAATTTATTAATGAAATCCCCCAACGCCAAAATATAGTCGATCAGCCGAAATCTTTAGATCTTTACGTGTTTGTGTTGTTTAGTACTAAAATTCTATCTCACCTAACATCCTTTGTGTGACTTCCTGATCTAGTTTAGGACATGGTAGCACTTCCTGTCATCTCTAAATACTAACACAACTTTGGCCGTATAGCTGAGTGCTGTAGGGTGATCTGTGACTGTCGCCATCTTGGAAAACTCCACTCACGCAATATAGCGCTAATCTAGCAAACTAGCATGAAAAAATCATGGTTGTCATGGTAACAGAATATTATATTTAACACGTTTGACTGATAAATCAGTGAAAATTTGCGCATGCAAAGCTAGCTCACTAGCTACTTCAGGATTCAAATTTGCATATTTATGTATATTCATAGATCTTGGCATTTTTAATCAGTCCTTGGCCCATTTTTAGTCATTTTAAAGTCCTTAAAGACATTTTGTACAACGTGTACCGTGCTTATTCCTTACATCATTAGCATCTTATTGTACATTTTTCACTTGAAATATAAGATGATGTGACTTAGCTATGTCAGAACTGGGTGACTAGCTAACGTTTGGGGTGCGTATGTAACTGTATACGTAATTGATCAAACTATTTAAGACTCCATTATCATGGTATACTGTTATACAGTTAAATCGTTACACCCCTAGTGGAGATGTTGATGTAAACTAGATACAATGTGAAGTACTGTAGAAGAACATTCAGAATGGACACACAAACAAATAAAACATCATCACTGACGTTACTGTAAATACACACTGATCACTCATGGCATTATGATAACCCTGTGTCACACTAGCTAGTGACCAACGAGTCGCTTGTATCGCTTCTAGCTTGTCTCTTGTGGGCGTGGCCTGTTCGCTATTTGTTTTTAGTTCCAATGAGAAATGGTAGTAGCTACAGTATGTATCGCTTCTAAAGCTAACTAGTTAAAGACAAACTAAATGACACACTAATCAGTGTGAAAATCGACGATTTGAGTTACGTCACGACGTTCTGTACTAGCTCCATTAGATTAGCAAAGTGTGCTAACTGTACTAGCGACATACACTCACCAGGGTCACTGACAAACTCCGCTACTTCCTTCCAAGCTGTATTTTACTATGCGATGTCTACATGCACATTTAATGAGACGTGTATGAAAGGATGAGATGAAACCATGTTTTTCTTCCATTTTTGCAGAAACTAATCACAGGTAGGAACAAAAGTTCCAGTACCAGTTCATCCCAAAGGTGTTCAGTGGGGCCGAGGTCAGGGCACACGAGTTCTTCTACTCCAATCTTAACACACCATGTCTTGAAGGGAAGGCAAACTGTAATGCTAATGATAGGAAATGAACATCGCTTGTTGCTTTGTTACTTGCTAGTGTGAAAACAGGGTAATAACAATTCTGATGATGATGATGATGATGATGATGATGATGAAGAGGAACAACTGAACAGTCACACACAAAACCAATAAAAGATGGAGGAAGGAAAGTGTTTAATGTTCCACTCATTACGGGTGACGTAATGAGGCTCGGGAGGGAAAATAAGACATTACTGGACTACATTACATACGCTCCACCTTCGTCCAAAATCTCCTCATTCACTAGCACACTGAGGGGAAACGGGGTATATGGAAAGCGTGCACTCGGGGTGGGGGTGGGGTTGAGGAAGGGGAGAAAAAAATATCACAGATTCGACGGACGCGTATCCTACCCCCTTAAATTTTTACACTTTCGATCCCATATACGTTGTACCCTTCCTTATAAGTGGCAAAATTCTGAGAATTCTGCGAGGAAGTGGGATTAATATTCTGTGCACTCTTTGCCACCTTCATGCGCTTGGCCTCGGCGCGCGACTTGTAACAGAACTCGACCAGAGCCACCAGCATGGCCAGGCCCAAACCGCCCACCAGGATGTAGAACACACCGGCCACGTTGCTCAGGCTGAGCGCACTCGTCTTTTCCTGGAAGAACGTACACAAAACGGACGTAAGAATGCAGAAAGGGTGGCGCAAGCACTCACAATACACAGCAACCAATAGATCCATCAATATAAAGCACAATTCAGAGAAAAATAAATGTAGCTTAATAATAAATGAGCTTGAAGAGAATGTAAAGCTGGTGTTGCTGAGACACAGGATGTTTCAGATGGACGTTCTAGTAAGGACGTAGGTTTAACGTTGACGTATATTCAAACGGTAATGAAATTTCTTATCTTGTATACAAAAAATGTCCCATTAACAAAGGCAAGGATGTCTTAATCACAAATTTTATCTGCAAACGTTCTATAACATTAATTACATCATTATAATATTAATATAAGTAATTACAGGGCTATTTGTAGGTGTATCACATCTGCCCAG